>VZUI01041763.1:0-177586 GCA_013401135.1 Cettia cetti
ATGATGATGATGATGATGATGATGATGATGATGATGATGATGATGATGATAATAATAATAATAATAATAATAATAATAATAATAATAATAATAATAATAAAGTCCAGAAGTCAGATTCTGGTACCACCACCCCAAGAGGCTCAAACAGAGGAGGAGAGAAAAATTAATCCCAAATCCTAATATGATAGCTAGATTTTTTTTTTCCTCAGGAGCAACAAGTAAGGCTGAGATAAGTGTGCCAGGTTAATATTCACTGGGTTTTATTGAATTGCGTTGTGTTCTGTAATGTGTTGAAAGAATGACAACCTGCTGAAACTTGAAAGGCATACACTTTCCTTTTGACTGTAAATAGCTCATGTTCACACAAAAATGCACATTGAAAGAGAAGATGAAAAGATAACCTATGGAATGGGCAGGGAAAAAACCTCAGAAAACTCTCCATTCACATTTTACTCTACATGTTATTTACCACACACAAAAACATCTACTTTTTTATTACAGGCAAGTCTTTCATCAGGTATCACTCAGGAATACTAGTCTATATGTTCACTTTTATCAAGAGAAAAATTTGTTGCAGTATTCTCAAATATTGTTTTTCCCACTTTATTTTTTCCATAAAAAATTAGTCATTTTAATTGATCTTGCCTGTGTTATGGAAAAACACCACAGGATATGAGGTTACGTTAGGGAAGATGGTGCAAGAGGTATCCTGAAGTTTAGTGATGACTGACCTGGTTTGCAAGACTGGCTTGGAGCTCACATATGAGTTAACATACACATTTAACACAGGAAGAGTATTTTACATCAAATTCAAGTGAGTGAAGCTGTACATAAAAATGAAATTGTATCCCATATATGCAGTTCATAGAGTGTATAAACTTGCATTTATATCTTTTTTAATATTATGTGAAATGTTGAGGAAATTTGAATTTGTTTTTTCTGTTTACCCAGATCTGGAAGAAATTGGGCTGAGAAATGACTAGAATAACTCATTTTAGGGAGGTTGTTATAGTGAAATTATATTAATTAATTATGAAATATTGTTTTTCATTGGCACCATGAAAACATCAAAGGTCAAATTACTTCAGATGAACAGACACATTGTTTTATATGATTCAAAAATGTGTTTTTCCATTTTGCATGTTTAATGATAAATAACTGTATATTTAGTTTTAAAGAATTCAGAAAATATAAATTAATTGTTCAGGTTAAGAAATATTCAAATGAAGCTTCTTTCCTTGGCAAGCCTAATGTCCTCCCCCAAAAGAAAACCTCAACACACAAGCAAGCAAGAATAACAAAAAAAGAAAAATTAAACAAAAAAATCCAGACCAAAAAAAAAATAAAAATGGAAAATTAAAAGTCTGGGGCATCAGAAATGAGCATTTCGTGAACGAGGATAATTTCTGTCAAACCCCATTTAACTTAAGTATAAAATAAAGAGATTCTAAGGACCACAACAGGAATTATAAAGGAAATTTTGAGCTTCATTGTGATGATGTATATATGCATGTACCTTAGACCGGGAAACACAAATGAGGAAAATTCGCTGTCACTGATCTCCTCTGTACTTTAAAAGAAAATTAAAAAGAAATCATCCAATCTTCATGACTGGTGTCTTAGGAAGAACCACACCTTGGTGGCACTTCTTTAACTAACCAAAAAAATGCTTAATCTACGAGGTGTAAGGAAGACTTGAAATCTAATTGCATGGGACAAACTCTATGTCTAAACATAACATGATAAAACACAACTCTCTGCCTACCCTTCTGTGTGCTGAAATTACTCCTGCACAGGGGATAACATTATGCCAGACAGTAACAGGTCTTTAACAGCCAGGGATATCTGGCTGAAGGAAAAGTGGCCTCTGTGGTCAGTTTGCCAAAGAGTGTTTGGTGTTTGGTGATCATAATGTGCTGAACGTAACCAAGCTTGCTTACAGTGCAACAGTTCTGGTGCCCCATTGCCTACTGATCTGAAAGCAAAGCAGGGTTTTTACAGTGGCTGTTAGTGGTACCAAGGTCACAGGTATGACACAGACGCTTTTTTCACACTGGAGACTGCGTGAAATTTAAAAGGAAATATTGTCTGCTACTTGGTAATAATGAACACTCAAAACAGTCTTTAATGTAATTAATGTGTTGACAGTTTCTTCTACACTCAAAATATTTGTTTGATTAAATGAACCAGATAAACACTAATTCATCTCATTGTGGTAGTGTGCTCCAGGCAGTGAAAGAATGGTGCCTACTGCAATGCTAACCGAGTGGAACAAATTTTTTGGATTTGGGCTTTCTACAATGAAAGCTTCAAGGGAATTTAAGGCACTAGAAGGAGGCTCTAGTTTGGACACAGTATGTCAAGTTAACAAAATCATGGTGTTCATTAGGGGATGTTACCCCAGCAATGCACTTGACCATCTGGTATGTCAGAGCACCACCAATAAAATAATTTCATTAAATGGCACAGATGAAAATGACCGGCTGATCAAGGTGAGGTATGAACAGGTAAGAGGCTGTAATGAAAATGCATAGTGAGAAGGAACAAGGCAGCCCTCTTTTTGAACCAGAAGTCAGATGATGCATCATGAATATTGCTATAGGCACTTGATGATGCTGATAGCATGAACATTTATAATCTTGTGCTTACATGGATATTATTTGGTGATGTGTTGAGCTTTGAACTGGTTGTCTGTGATTTATTTCCTTTTTCAGTCTTACAGTTCCTCTCCTAACTGACAGAAACAGGACAGTTTTAGTGTTTGCCCCATTTGGTAGAATAGAAGACTAAAATGAAAAAAAGGGCATGTTCAGTGGGGTGAGAAGAGTTGGACTTCACTTCAAGATGATGTGTCAGTGCTTTCATGCTAATCTAGGATTTTCAGGACCTGATTTATTCCCCTGACTGGTCACATGCTTCCCATATAAGCAAATTGCTAAACCTGATGTTCCATACAGAAATAAATAGTGGAGTTGGGATGCTTAGAACATCTAATTAACCCTGTCTGAGTGCAAGACTAATGAAGCTTTTCTGACTTGTAGCAATAAAGCTAGCTGCCACGTCTTGTCTCTAATTACCCTTCCTCTCCAGCCCACCTCTTCTTACTAACAAGTCTATGGAGAGCAGAGTGCCAGGGATGTTTTCTCTTTCCGTCTAAGATTCTGGCTTTCCCTTTCTCAAACTATCTGGCTTTCTGCACACTCCTCACATTCTTTTTCATGCAGGTCTCTGGGTGTGTCATTAATCCTTTGCTTTGCAAACCTGCTCTTTACTCTTCTCCAGATAATCTACCTCATCAGCTAAGCAGGCAGCCATGCTGGGGTTTAAAAATAAATTTTAAAAAGAAAAAGAAAAAGGGGGTTAAAAAAAGCAGATTTTTTTTACCTTACTAGTGACCTCATGCAAGGTCCAGAAATATCTGGTGAAAGACTGCTTACTCCAGTGAAGGTACTTCATCCCGCTCCTTTGCTGTGGAGTTTAGTGAGGGAGGCAACAAAGTAGGAGTACTACAGAGCTGAGCCCTTCAGATGTGTCCAGATAGATCTTGATGCAGCTTGTGAGTGATATGCTCAGAAAAAAGCAGTAACTTAGACAAAACTTGCAAAGGGACTTCACATACTTGTAGAAAGCTTTTCACAGTTTCACTGTAAGGCACTTTGCTGAAATGCCTCCAAAGTCCTGTGTAGAAGTTGGCCAGCTTTATTCTTCCCTTGTCTGTCTGTGAAAGAAAGTGTTGTCTGTTCTATTATTTTACCACGAGGGAGTTATAAAACTAAGATAAAAATTTGGTTTTGTTGTGATTCACAGTTAGTCCTTTGCTTGATCTTGGGAAGGTACAACTTTTGTGAAATGCATGAATTTGGAACTGCTTGTTGCTTAAAGCTAGCCTGTTTCGTGATATGAAGCCTCTGTTTCACATGTCAAAAGAAATAAAAAACAAAACAGTGTGCTATTGTTTACTGATTTGTTCCAGCTGTAATTATATGCTTGTCTACAAGCAAGTTGGCCTCTGAAATGTTAGAAAAATACTATTTGACCTCAAAATGTTCTTGATATTTTCTTCAAAGATGCCTCCTCATGAGACCTTATTCCTAGTGTATTTTCATTGTTTGCCATAGGGGAAAAAAATGGTCTTCCTCTTATGTTACCCCCACTATCCTGGAGCAAATTAAAGATAAGTTATGAATTTTTCCAGCAAGGCATCTTTTTCTGTTTTGTGTTTGAGCACCCTTTCTTTCTATTTCTCTTTCCCTTTTGTCCACAGATCTCACCTTCAACTGTTTCCTCATTTACACAGATACTGGAATCTTCTTTTGAGAAATGTCCCAAATTGACATTCTTTTTCTCCCTTGTCATCTTTATGTCTCTGTGTATTTCCCTTAGAAAAGTATAATCAGGAAGGATCTTAGGTGAAAATAGAATCTAGCCAATATTCTAAAGGTCCAGAGGGGTTGCCAGGAGATAATTATAGAATAAAACTCCCCAAATTTCAACACTAATCAGCTAAGAGAATTTTGTTCAGGACCATCTATCTGCTGAAAAGCTTGCTTTTCCTTTATAGAGTGATAAAATCAATAGAACTGCACTGTTGTGAAACCACCTAAAATGAAAACAAAACCTAGAAAAAGTAGCCTGTTTTCCATTTACACTGCGTACTTAATTTAACCTTGAAGGTTTTTGTTACTGTTGGGTCCCTTGCTTTAAACAAATGGAACTGTTAGTTTTAATTTTTACCTCTGAAAATGTTTCTTCCTTCTATGACAAGTATCCTAGCATATCTACACAGCACAGTCATCTCATGCTATGTATTAAGACCTTGAGCTGACACTGAGCCATCAAGTGGATCTCTCTGTAGAACATCACCACACTGGGAAGAGATTCTCCCTCAATCACAGATTTCTGTATGGTCTATGCAGTCACATTAATTTGGGGGGCACACTCATGAGGTGCAGAACTAATTACATCCGTAGTAGACTTGCTGTGTTTCAGGCATGCAATTCTTCACACATAGCTCCATAAGGGACGAGCTGCAAGTTCTTCAGTTAGCACTTCATTTAGCACTACATAGCAACTGAACCTGGTAGGTTCTTGTATTTGGATATCTAATAAAAGAATTCTGTGTTGATTTATTTTTGTTGTTGTATTGCATCAAAAACCTGCTTAACTTACTCCCCACTTTCAGTCCTGGATCTCACTGCAGAATAGACAGTACAACAGAGAGCCTCTGAAATTTGGCATAAGATAGGTAACTCCTGCTGTGATTATGAGGCTGGATAATTCTTGTGAACAATCCCAGTCTTTGGGTTGTCATTTTTGTTGTATTCCTTCAGGAAATTTTTTCCTGTTATCTTATTAGGGATAGAAAATACAAATAAAAGCTTTGGAAGCTGTTATTTGGCATCAAAGCTGAACTTAGGTCTTAATTCATTGTATTTAAAATTGAGCCACACAACTTTGCTGTTTTTTACTTGTGGGTTTTTACATGCATTTCATTTCACCTGAAAAAGTTAATAACCAGCATATGCCTTGAGCTGCAGGCACTATGTAACATTGCTGAAATTTTCCAAAGCAAGTCTCATTTCATATTTCTTGTCTGGAATATTTAAAATCTATTTACACTGATATGCAGGGCCAAAGTCTTAGCTTGGGGATCATTCTCTGGGTCTTATGTTAGTGTATGTCTATTAGAACCAGAAACTGGCTGTGTTCCACAAGGCCAAAGGGTCTTCGGGTAGCACATGTGTCAGGGCTGTAGTAGGGTTGTTATGACGTTATATTGTGGGATATAGAAGCCTACTGAGGTTACGAAAGACCTGAATTATTTTTCCTTATCTAATTAGCAGTGACCACCTATCCTATATTTATAGGCCCTTTTAAACTTTTTTACTGTGAAGTCGATGAGATTAACCTTAATCAAGAGTTTCAAACTGCTTCCAGCAGTGATTTTAGGAAGTCTTTTTAAATCTAAACTAGATGTAAATGACAGGGAGTGTTCATTCACTCAGTTGTGACATCTCAGCTGAGTGGTGTTAATTAACAGCCAAGACCAAAAAAAAGCTTCTTAAATAATTGTTTAGGCACAATTGACCTGTGAACCAAGTCTACTTTATTGCAGCTGACAGAGTGCATAGGTTCTTGTTTGATAAATAACGTATTTTTTCACAGCAATAAACCAGTACTTCTGTTTCATTTCTGTAATTATTTTGTTGTTTTATGACATGCTACTAAGACATGACTAAAATATAACTAAAGGAAAATACCAACATTTGTAGAAATTTTTTGAGTTGCACCCTTTTACCAGTGCAAGGATAGTACTTAAAAAAGCTTTCTTTAAGTTGTAATCCAAATTCTGATTTCCTATGTTTCATGGACTGAAATCAGCAAAAAAAAGACTGAAGACAGTAATCATGTAATAGTTTCTCAGAGTGACTATCAGAAAAAAATGGTATCAAATATGGTGCACAGGTTTGTAGTGCATGCTAGAAGGTTCAGGAGAAGGTGGGGACATAGAGGATAGTCTTTGAGTAGAAACTGTAGGGAAGATTTACTATATTAATATCACACTTAAATGTTTCTTCAAAGTAGACAAGTTCTTGATTTTTAGGGTTTTGCGTATTAAATGGTTTTTTACTTATTTTAATGAAATCATGATTAGTCTTACTCCAATGACAAGTATGGACTTTCACTTCTTGGAAAAAAGCAATTTAGCTAGGTTTAAGGTTTTCAGAAGACGATGAGTTGGAGACAAATTCCTCAGAGCCCATAGCAACACCATGAAATTACATTAGCTAAAGTAAATGATACAAGCATAAATATATTTTCTTGTATTGCTAAATCATTAGTCTTAAATTTGTTATTTCTCTGCTTTTGTTTCTCCTTTCCCCTTTTGAGATGATTGGGAGGTGGGATGCCCGAACATGAAGAATTGTCTAAGAGAGGAAAATGCAAGCTTTGCTTGTGTGCTGATAAGCTGATTGGATAGCATACCCATGAAAATTACTGAAAAAGACTGATGGGACTTTAACTCTCATGTTCCAGGGCCTGAGAGAGGTTGTTCTGCTGAAAAAGGTAACTTTGGGATGAAAGGCTAAAAATTTACTTGGAGGTTATAAATTGGCTTACATGCAGCTGTCAGCTGTTCTACCACCATACAGACACTGGGTGAAGGGGAAAGAAATCTCTTTAGATATATTTCAGCATTGTCAGTATTGGAAACAACTGCTGAACCTGCTAATGCCAGGTTATTACCATATTATAGGAAAACAATTTAAATAATCTGCATTTTGTAAGATAGATTTAGTTTCTGCTATTTTTCTAATTTCTTACCTGCTGTGAGCATAAGACTGTTGGGGTTTTCTTTAATCGAGAAGCTTCCAGTCACTCTCCATGTCTGTCTGTCTCCCCCTCTCTCTATCTCACCCATACCCATGTGCACACAGAGAATATTTGAAAATTACTGGTACTGCCGTCAGGCCAAGGAGGCTGCAACACTTTAATTTGTAGCCTGCTCTCCTTTTCATACCAAAGATAGCATTTAAGGTAAAAGATCTGTCTATCAATTTTGCTGTTTCAACTTGCTTCTCAAATGAGCTTCCGGTCTCTGGGGCAGCTGCCCATTGCAGGGATGTCTTGTGAAAGAAACAGGAATGTGTCAAAACTTAGTAAACAGCATAACAGTCCTTCTTCCAGCAATGATGGAATCTTCTCTAATACAGAGGGTTTGGGACCTGATAAAATTTAGATTAAATTACATTAGTATTCATCAGGTTGTTCATATAACCTCCCTAAAAAAGAAAAACATAAAAATCAACACATGCACACACACAAAAAAATCCAACCCCCAAAAAACCAATGCAACCTCTTTTCACCTCCTAAATCCTCCAAGAAAAGCACAGTCCTGAGAAGATTTAGTTATTTAATAAAGACTAGTGAAATCAGTTTCCTCCTGCTCAGTGCTTTTAAGGAAATTTCTCTCTTCTGTAGTTTGTGGTTTGCTAAAATATAAGAACATACATATGGGGGTTTTATTTATAAACAAAAAACCTCACAAAAAAAACCTTTAATCTTAAATTTAAGGAAACAATAGCATTTAGGTTGGATGAAATAAAATCAAATCAGAGACTGTCTGTGGTTTATTCTGTTATAAAGGAAGCAGCTGAAATTCTGCTATTATACTGCTAAGAGAATTTAAGTAAATAATGGAATTACTCCAGATTTCTGGGATTAGCTCAATGTTAACTTTAGATGTAACAGAAATACAGTACTGTGAGATTACCCAGACCAAAAGAAGTTGGGAGGCAGTCCCTAGTCAGTTAAACCACTTTATTTTATGTAGGTGAAATCCAGCACAATTTTGGTAGACTCACACTATTCCCCTCTCCTCTTTACAGCTGCAAAACCTAAATCAAATGCCATGGTCAAAAATAAAAATACATGTACTTGAACTGCAGTCACCAAATAAGGTGAAGTTTGAGAGATCTGTCTGCTCTATTACTATACAAAAAGACAGGAAATATTACATTTGTTAATTTCTTGTATAGATTGTATATCATTCTAATAAGAATTGTTTTATGCACTCACTTTTGTAATGTGTGTTGATTATTTAGGAAAACTGAGCTCTAGTAGTCTATTTAAATTATAACCTCAGTTAATAGCTTCATATCCAGCTTACTCAACCTTGGCAATAAGAAGAGTGTCAGTTTTCTGAGAATGAGATGTCATGTACTAATTGGACTACATCTTCCTTCCTCAGATTAAACAGTCTCACCATGTACTGTTATCTCAGCCCAATTCTACCAACTGTAATTGACTTAATTTCTGTCCATCTCCCTGCCTCCATTTTTCCCTAGACTGAGTCCACACAACTTCTGAGGTTTATGAGAAGAACTTGAGTCAGTGAAGGAAATCTCTTGAAATCAGGCATTAGGAATTGGCAGAGCTTATTTCTGTAGAATAAAACCTTAATCTTTGCAACATTCTAAGTAAGATATATAAGAACATAAAATTTAACTAAATACTAATATACGACCATTTTATTTGGTCTTGAGCTGTACTCTGCTAATGTGAAATACAGTACATATTAGTAAAATACCAAGGGAAGAATAAGGAATTATGCAGAGTGGGTGGATATGAACGAAATAATATATTAGAAGTAGCTGAGGGGTATCTAAGGGACATGGAAATTAAAATGTATGATTTTAAGAGAATGTTTGAATAACTGATGGGAATAGATGGTTACTGCTTATTAGAATGAATTAGAGACAGGAGAGAGAGGATGATACTGCACTGATGTTTTCAGGATATGTGTGTAGATGTTTTTGGGTGACAATTTTCTCCTAGAGGAGTAATATGTAGTGCAATGGATGGGAATGGCAGGGGAAATGCCTTCGTGTCAGGAAAAGAAGATAAATTGTCCTTGGCAGGCTCCAGCAGAAAAGTACCCATAGCTGGGAAAGAGTCAGAGCTGGGTGGACAACTGGTGCAAATGTACCCTGTGGTCAGTAGAGGACACATGCAGGTAAGAGTGACCAGTGGAAGACGCTGTGCAGAGAAGTCTGGGCTGATATTAGGAGTTTCTCAACTTCTGTCCCATCTATGCCTGCATACACATTCTCCTTCCAGATAATTTTTGTCTGTCAAAATCAAAAGGGAAATAGCAAGATCTGAGCTCTCTGGCATTTCAGGGATGTCAGGAGTGAAAATGCAGGCCCAGCAGTGTGCCTGTCATTCCATGCTAAAAGTCATAAAGGCAGATCAGCCTGCACGTGTGAATATCCTGTAATGTGTCTAAGACTTGGAAACTTAGTTGTTTTCTTACTTCATAGCTTTGTACTGTCAGCTTGAAGTGGTTTTGAAAATGTCACTATTGTACTTAAGAAGTAAAATGGGATTTATTTAGTTTTGGTATCCACTAACTGTTCATGAAAACATATATCAAACGTCTTAAACTTGTTTATTTCAGAATCTTGTAATCTTGTGCATGCACATGCATGCAAGGAAATGATAGAGACATAAATTTTGCCTTTTTTATTTTTTTTTTTATTAAGGGGAAAAATTTATTTAAGTATTAAATACCAGAATAATAGCAAAATTTTGTGACTGAATCAGCTTCACTACCAAAAAATGAAAACTTGTAAAAAATGGAAACTAGGATAACTAATAAAAAAAATGGAAAGGCTCCATGAGAAACTTGGTAGTATACTATTCCTAATCATAAAATTGAAAATGTAAAGAAATCTTTGGAGACGAAATAAAACCCCTCAAAACAAACCCCAATATTTAGTAAAGTGTTATGCCTATGTTTTCATGGGGAACCCATAGATATGTAGGCAGAGTTCAAATGCTGGTCCTTCATTCCTTTAGGGGATGAAGAAGCACTAAGCTCCCGCGTCTCCAGGGCCAACCACAGCTTGTGAGTTAGGATCATGGCCTGGAGTTGTCCACTGCTGTTACAAATTGGTGATTTCTCTCTCCTTATCTTAATCAAATGATTAATAAATGATGCTGAACAAATGGCATTCTAGAAGTTCAGAAGAGTATGATATCCAAGCCTATTTATGGGCTTCCAGGCAGATTGGAAGCCTATATATTTCCTCATGTATTGCCTAGGTCTTAAAAGCACAAAGTTGTCAGGCTCAAATGATGAAATGTTTTTATCCAGCTCCACTGTCGTTCTCTGCTGTTAAATTGTTAATTAACAACTTTGCAGCATGTAGTTTTGAAGTTGATATAAGGTAATATTTTTTAAAATCTTGATTTACTATCATGTCTGCACATGGTAAACCATTGATTTTTATAACAGGGTAAGAATGTATCATCAGGAATCTCTATATTTTTCCTCTGAAAATATAATTTGTCATATTTTTCAACAGGTATAAATCAGTAAAGCTTTAAACCATTTTTTGTGAACCATTTTTCAGCTAGTGAACACTAGCTGAAAATCTATCACACTTTTAACTGGATTAAAATAAAATGTATGGAAAAGACTGAGTTCTATAAGCTATATTTGCTGTTTGAAATATCTGAGAAATCAAATTAAGAAATATAAATTTCTGGACATTGAGAAACCACAGCTACTACATACAGGGTAGCATACCTTCCTTTTTTACAACACTGGGTTGAATTTCTCAGCAGATATATACTGATGTTATTAACCTGAAATGAAGTTGTGTTTGATTTCTCAAGCTTTTCAGTTTTTATGACTTTTTTGTGTCTAAACCAAATAGGTACTTTCTTAAATATCTTCTGCTTCTCTTTTTCCATATCTCTCAATCACCCTAGGTATACATTATTTGGTGGTAGAATCATTGGTAGAATTTAGGCCTTGAGTAATTCTGAATAAATTAGTGGAATCTGTGAAAAGACCACATAATAGTTTTTGTTTCTTGTCTTTATTTGCACATGGCGTATAATATGTGCTGAAGTCTTTGCTGCCATTGCTCATTTTTAGCATAAAACCAACAAAACTACCAGACAGAAGAAAATTATATCTGACTCACCCAACACCAAATAATAAGCGTGTTTGTTTTCAAGGCTACATGTTTTAAACAATCTGAGATAGAGGTGGTTATAGTTGAGCTGATTTATAAACATGAATCAATTAGAAAAAGATAGATCTTTCCTACATTGAGGTATTTCAGTGAGAGGTAAAATTCCTGTGACTGAAAAAATTCCTGTGACTGATGTTCCTGTCTCTATCGCACCTATTCACTGGGACCTCTTTCCGTAGTTGATGACCACCAATGTAGTCAACAAAATACAAGCTATGAGTTGACTTCTGAAACAGACACGATGAACCATTTGTTAAACAAGGCTGTTTCTTTTGTATGTCTCTAAGGAAAACACATCTTGAATAAATTAGCTGTAAACATTTACCTCAAGTGTTTAAATTAATCTGAGGTATGAGTATATGGTTCTGTCAGTGGGGTGACAAATGTCCTTGTGTAGATAAATGTCTCTCCCTAAACAGAAGCATTTTTGAGAATCGGTTTTGTAAACCAGGCTAGGTACTGAAATTCTGCATTGCTGAAGCTGTACCGATCCTTCTTCCATGCACTCACTTTCTGTAGAATTTATACACACTATATAAAAAATCCAATCACTTTATACCAAGGCGAATTTAATGCCATTGTTAAAAGAGTATTTTTGGCCAAATTTCATGAAAAGTATAACCACAGAGCTATTTTTATCCCATTTTGGATATCATGAGACCACAGCAAGTGGAAAAACTTCTTGAAAAGATGTTTTTAGGTCTCTTATTGCTACCTTTATTTCATGCTGCACTAATACCAGTTGCTGTATGGAAAAAAAAATTGTAAGGTTACAGTTGAAGTAGATAGGATAATTGGCTTTGATTTCAATGAGCTTTGGGTCAGATCTAGTTCTAATTTGTGTAAAAATAAATGCAAATTAACAGATATTGTTTACATATCTTATAAAGGAGGAGTTCCAACACCACTTCAGAAGTATTATTAAAATTAAATTTTACTTTTATTGAAGGTCTCTGAGGGGATCTTGATTACACATCACTTACCCTATACAAGTCAAAAAAGTGTTTTGAAATTGCGTTTTAGAATAGAAACTCAGAAATATTAATACAGTAGCACACTTTTAGGTTCTGACTTCACTGATATTGTAAATCTCAAGTGACAGTTTAGTTGTCAGCAGAGACCTTCATTAGAGTAAGAGGGATCTGGGATACTCTGTAAAAATGACACTGCATGAAAATTGCTTATCAGGCTTAATTTAAATATTAGCTGGCAAGTCTGCAGAATTTGGTTTAAGTCTTCAGGACAATATTGGCAGAAAGCTCACTGAGAAAACCATGTTTCTGGCCAGAGTACATGGAATATACTAATCAAAAAAAGGAGTGGCTAAACAGAGGAATTTCTGAGCAGCATCCCTGTAAACCATGCTTTTGCTTTCCAGATTGCATAGCAAGGAGGAAAAAAAACCAAAACAACCAGCTAATGAGAAAAACACTGCTGGGAAAAAAACAAGGAAGCAAGCAAGCAACGGGGGAAAAAAAATCATTTTTTCTAAGTTTTCTAGATGTCTTCTATAGATGGGCAGAGGCAGGGAACTGAGAAGTGACTCTTGATTTTGGGTAGAAAGTAGCTATGTTTGATGGATTATACAGATCTTCTTAGCCTCCTTAAAACTCCACAATCACCTTTCTTCTTTTTTTTATTTTTTTTTGATCAAGTCGCTCAGAATTCTACATTGAACTTATTTATATATCAGAACAGAAATTTGTTTGAAGTTTTATTGTGGACTTTTCTTTTTATTAATATTGTTGTTACCAAGAAAACCCACCTTTTGTTCAAATTTTAATGAAATGAGCAGTCCCAAGCCATCTTAAGCATTGTCTTTTTCTTTTCTAGTAATCTCTGAGGTTTTCCCTCTCTGCTTAGGCTTAATGTGACTTGCAAGTGTCTTGCTCATGTCAGAAGTATAATTTGTCTTACTGTTATGCACAAGCATACAAAGATACTGTTACAATAACCTGGGCAGTTTCTATGACCAGCGCCTAATTCTGGCACTTGAATGGTGCTGCATGTACCTTTTTCTTTTTCTGTCTACAAATTAAGGTTCCTCCAGTTTCTTGTCGAAAAAAACCAATAAAATATATCCCATCCTCTATGAATATTTATCTGCATCAGAGTTTTCCCTCAATTCACATGTCATCTGTGGTTTTGAAAATTTGGGCACAACTTCATCTTACTCTAAGTTTAGTAAATGTTTCTACTAAGCATCTGTTTTGTTTTGTCATGCAAGAAAGTGTGCATAAAGAAAGATTGTTTTGGCATTGTGACAACCTAGAAGTGTATATATTAGCCTTTTTAGCTGACTCTTTTTTATATACATAGCCTGAGATACTATCTCTTTTCATGTCTGTTGAAATAAAGAGTAAAAATGTTAGACAGCAAGAAATCAGAAACACTTAAAACTCCCGAATTACATGACCTGCAGCAGCTGTTTTCAGTGCCACCAGTAATATTGCAAAATATAGTTCCCAAAATGTAATGCTGAGAAACTCTGTGTCCCCTAAGATTGAACCCGTACAACTATGACAGATGTTCACCAGCTGGAGGACATGTTTTTGACATGTATCTGTTGAAAGAAATAAGAAAGTGAAGTTTTTCCTAGTGTGATATTAATGAACATGGAGAGCTAAAGCAGTTGCAGAGAAGTATTAAAAATCTGCATTTTTGTATTTTGTTTTGTGACTTTTTTTGGTTTCAAGATGATTAAAAGTGACCATTCAGACACTAATATTTTTCAGTACAATACATATATACTTAAAACACGATATTTACCAGTTTGGAGAATTTAACAGGACTAAGAATAGTTTTTGTTTGATATTATGTAGTGTTTAAGGAATTAATATCTCACACAAATTCTTAATACGTTAATAACAATTTCCCATTGGTTACTCATGCAGAGAGGTTTTTCAGCACTTCGTTTTTGTAAAGTGTCTCTTCACTCTACAAGTCCATTACATCAGATGGTCCTCTACAACTCTGAAGAAAGAAAACTTCAGAAGCCTAGAGCCAAATTCTTTGAGCTTCAGTATGTATCAATTATGGTTTAATTCAGAATTTAAAGGGGCAATTTTTTTTAAGAAGTCACAGCTGATCATATAAACACCGTAGAAAAGCAGTAAGATGATATGTGCCTGTATATGTGTGAAGTGGAGGGTTTAAGTAAAACCTCTACTGATGAAGTTAGCGTGCTTTATTTTTGCAAATGTAGGCACAGATAAAGTGCCTTAAATTTCAAACAATAATTTATTATGCTGCTCTGGTTTAACTGCATTTAATAATCTGTTAATAACTTTCTTCATACTGAAAGTCACAATGTCAACGTTATTTATAACTGAAATAGCTGTACTTGCCACAGTCTCTAATATGAAGGGGCCAAGCTTCCTGTATTCTCCCAATTAAGGAGAAATTCCATTTCCTCGAGCCTTATCTTTTTACAGCTTTTTGGGGTTTTTTCTTCACACTGTTTACATGAATGAATTCGGGAAACTTTATCAACTGGTCACTTCAGTGAAAGCCAGATACTAATTTATAGCTAGACTTATCTACTAGTTTTGTGATAAAGAAAAGCTAAAAATCACAACCTTTAGTGTACTGCTAGGATAAAGAGATCCAAGATTTTGTTTAGTGCACAATATTTTGTTCTTTTTTTGCTATTTTATCCCATTTACAAACTCTTGTCTTTCATAAATTAAAGGTACATATGAACTGTAATGACTAAGAAGGCAAAATGTATATCCTTTATATTCTTTACATATTGAATTGGCCTTCTGGTTGTTCAACAAACTATCTTAATGAATAAATCAGAGAAAAAGGTCAAAATGTTCTGTGAACACTGGGAGATGCTGGCCCTTCTAAGCTCTTGTCATTTCAACACCAGCTTATTTATCTCATTTGCATGACCCTCTGGGATTCCAAATAATTAAAAGGACTTTTTTCTTTGCTGTATCTAAATGTGGATGCAATCAAATTTACTAAACTCACTTGCCCAAATGGTGCTTAAAAGAGTTAATTACCCCCTAGAAATCTCTTTTCTAACAAGACTGATTGTCAAATGCAATAATTTCATTTTGCCCTACTTGCTACACTCAAAACATAAAGTCTAGAAGAAATTCTGAAATGAAAATCTGATTTGCATTTAACGATTCAGAGAATCATAGTGCAAGTCACAGCAAATATTCATTTTGGCCATTATGCTGTCTCTGGCCGCATCTACTAGTGGGTGTAGGTGTATCCCTGGTGCATGAACATCCCTTGGTATACTTTTTAAGGTCTTGGCAGGCAGTGATTTATCTTGGAGGTTCCCTAGGTTACTGTACTTAAGTCTCCCAGTGGATATGGCCTCTGGCATTTGATTGATGTGTTTTGAATCTATTTATAGATTTAGTCCTCACTAGTCCTGCAACGACTTCCTCTGCTAAAACTTGATGTGTGCCATGTAAGTACACAACTGATAGATTGCAGCATTACCCCAAAAATGTTTATAACTATGAAAAGTTACTTCAGTATATGATTGTTACTTTTTTGTTGCCTTTTTTACATTTCAGCTGGATAAAATCTAAAGCTTTTTAAAAAAAATCTGTATAGCCATACACAATTTCTGCTTTCTGAGACCTGTTTCAAATATTTTCTTCTATTTTTTAACTAGTATGGATTTTTGAGGTTCAGATTTTTGTTTTTTACAGATGACCTCCATTTTTCCAAACAGTCCTCTTACCACCAGAAGCTGTTATTTTTCATAGCATTCTACTTTTTATGTTTTTTCTTTTTCTTTTTTTTTTTTCCTGATAAATATTATAGCTAAATGATGGCTGAATAAAGCCTTTTCATGGAGGAGGAGAGAGACGAAATTTTATAATGAAGTCATGTGATATTAATAGAGATGCTAAATCAATTTCTCATTCCATATCCCTTGCAACACTTGTCTTTTTCATAGGTTAATTCAATGCCATAGTGTTCTACACTTTGCACAACTTAATTCCAGATTTTAGTGAATTAGCACTGTGGGAAACAGAATTGTATGGACTCCTGCCATTCATTTTAAAGTACAGTTTCATTATGAGATCAAGCACTCAGCAAGTGGGCTTTCGATGGCTTGGGATTTCAGAAAGCAAGATAAGAAATCGTACCTTAATACTTCTCAATAGGATCCTTATTGACATTTCTAATGACTGGCTGCAAGTTGTCTTAACTGGCATAAGTTAATAGGGGCCAAAAACAAGAGGAAACAATGAAAGCATTTCCACATCAATTTCCTGGAATTAAACTTATGCAATCACTGTGTTTTCATATTTATGTTCAACTTTTTAATATCCAAACTCAGAAATCTGATAATGAATTAAATTAATGAGAACACAAGACGAGGATATGAATTTTACTATCATAAATCTAAAATTTAAGTTTCTACTGCATTTTCAAGATGTCACATTTTTTAAGCTTTAACAGAATATATCATAAATATGTACAAGCTCTCTCTATATTTTTCTAGGCATTTACAATTCAATGGTGCTAAAGTGAACATAGGGAAAAGGTCCTGAAGGATCAGTGGTTCATTGGCAGTGAAAAATGTAAGAGGGTTAAAAAAAATGTACATATGCTTATGTTATCTCAGTCTTGGACATAAAGATAAGCATTTTATTGAATTTGCATATAGTTCACTGTGCTGTTGAAAACCTTTTATTTCTAAAGAAATATCCTTTATAGAGCAGGAGTGTGTGACATGTGAGAGACATGTAGTAAAGTTTGAAGGGAAGAAAGGGACAGCTTGCTCTACTTTCAGTGTTATTAGCCAGTTCTTAAGTGACGAATGATTTGAAGGAACCTTGGTGATTTTAGGTCTGTTGCTCAATATTAATAGAAATTATACATGCTTGGACATGTACATGACCAAACTGCAGCAACTTAACAGAGCTTGTCCTTTAAGTATTCCCTACAGATTAGCTGTAGACTAGGCTGAGAAACAGAAAAGATCTTCAACACACATAATTAAATCACAAATTGGAAGTTTTCCCAACTGCGTGATCATGGAGCAGGTCCGTGGACTTCTTTGAAGCTGGGCAGCCATGCAGTCTCAGACAAGGTATGGGACTAAACCTGCATTACTGCACAGAACTCACCAGCTGTGGAGAGTGCCTCTTCCCTGAAGAAACAGAGTGCTTAGTCACAAGGGCATAGGTGTATAGTCCAAGGCTTTCCTGGATTCTGTGCCTCCACTTAGTTCTGAAAGACTTCTAACAGTTTAACTGAGATATGACATGAAATGTCTTAGAAATGAACCCACAATATGCAAAGTTCCTGTGACCTCTCAGCGGGGGCTTGCTGACAGTGTAAATACTATACCATCTAGTGCGGCACATTCTTTGTACTTAGATGCACTAGACGGAGTGCTGAAGTCCACCACATCCCTTTTGGTGGGACTATGACTCTATTTGGCCCTCTTCACCTTCATCAGCAGACCCAGAGTTTTCACAGATGAGGTAAAAAATAAAATAAAACTTTTCACTTTTAAGTACAAACTAGTTTCTCTAATAAGACAATTTCAAACTGGGGAGCCTGATTTTTCCCTCATTACTCCAATCTCACTCTGGGTAGACTTTTTGAGTTCTGAAGAGCTATTATTGATTCACGTACTGGCATAGATGAAGAAAAGCTAGGCCCAGAGATTGTTCTTTGCCAATGTCAGATAACATTTGAGCACTGCCACCAACTAATAATATGTGCTCACAAAAAGGTTCAGGCTGCTGCAATAATAGATAATTACAGCCACAATTGTCCAAGCAAAGAAATATCCAAATCTCCTGTAGGAAGCCATGAATACATTGGAACCCATGAGTAAAAAATTAAATGCCTGGCTTCAACAAATATGGAAAGAAAACTTCTTAAAAGTTTAGAATGTCATTAGCGTAGGATCTTTTGAAGGATTTTTTTCCTTCTACTTTCTCCAAAGCACACCTATTTAAGGCTCAGAACAATCCAGGGGACTGCTGCTGCAGTGTGTGTGGGTAGAGTTCAAAATGCAAAAGCTCTCTTAATTTCACAATGAAAGTGGAAAATAGAATTTCTGACGATTTTTCAAACATAGCACTTTCTTTAGGACAATGTCTAAAGGTGAAAATATTACTTCAGCAGCTTTCTATTTTTTAAAAAACTTTTTAAATAGCCATGAAAAAGAATAATAATGGCTTCTACTTTCAAGGTGAATTGCATATAATCTTTTTGTTTTGTATTATAGTTCAAATGGATCTGTTCATTATTTTAGTCTTCCTCAGGGTTCCTGAAGTGATGTTTAACGTCATCAAAAGAATAGTAAAAAGGAGGACAAAAAGTGCAAGAAAGAGGTATAGAATCACAGAATAGAATCACAGAAGATCCTGTGTCAAAAGGGACCTACAAAGATCATCAAGTCCAACTCTTTACTTCACACAGGGCAACCTAAAAGTTAAACCATGAATCTTACAGCATTGTCCAAATGTTTCTTGAATGGCTTGAAGCCATTACCACTTCCTTGCTGGAGCAGGCTCCTGTCAGGGAACTTTGGACCCATGGAACGGCAAGCCCAGGCTAAAGCAGTTTTTCTGGCAGGGCTTGTGACCCTTTCAGTGACCCACAATGGGGCAGGCTGTTTTTGAAGGACTGCATCCTGTGGAAAGGGACCCACACTAGAACAGCTCATGACAAACTGCAGCCTGTGGGAAGGACTCATGCTGTAGAAGTTCAAGGAGAACTGTCTCCCATTGGAGCGACCCAACAGTGGAACAGGGGAAGGACTCTTCTCCTTGAGCAGCAACATAAACAACCCATGATGGACTGACCATAGCCCCCCTTCCCCATGTCCCTGTGCTCCCAGTGGGAAGGACATAGACACCAAGGAGAATGGGGTGGGGGAAAGATGTTTTTAAGATTTGGTTCACTTCTCATTATTGTACTCTAATTTGATTGGTGATAAATTCAATTAATTTCCCTAAGTGGAGTCTATTTTGTCTGTGACAATCCTTTCCCCTTAATCAATTAATGATCTCTCCCTGCCTTTAGATCATAAATCTTTTATTATATTATCTCTTCCCTATCCAGTTGCAGGGGAATGATAAAGCAGTTTTGGTGGGTAACTGGCATCCAGCCAGGGCCAACCCTCCACACAGTCACTGCTCTACCGTTGTCCCATTAGGACTATCACCTCCTCAGAGTTGGTCCTCATGTCCACCTCATGTTGGTCCAATTTCTCTTTGGTGAAGCTGTGTTGGCTAGTCACTGATGTCACCTTGTTCTTTGTGTGCTTCCAAGCCATATCCTAGCAGATGAGAAGAGCAAGAGCTTATTCCTGGAAACCTGCCAGAAGTCTGCAGTTCAGGAGCTACTTCTGATTCTTGCAACAAAATGTGAGAAATCTTCCTTGGAATGGGGAAGATACAGACCAATAAAGTGATGAGAAGCTTTTCTCTTCAAAAGAACAAACAGAGCAAGGGTGCACCACAGACTGAGGCACCACCATCACCATCAACCACAATCCAAGGCCCTCTCTCCATGGCCTCCAACAGGGTCCTTGCAAAACAATGGAACAGCCACACAAAGGATGTTAGACCCTCCCCTTCCCTCTGTGCAGAAGAAAAGGCACCTCTGCATACTCTAGGGACAAGGCCAGAGGACAGGGAAGAAGTGCCTTTGCAACATTTAACAATGGGCAATTAACTTTTACTGAGTGCTGGCAGAGACCTTGCACAGGCTGACTCAGCCTCCTTTTTCCATCAGTGGGATGTCTGGGTGTTTGACCCCTCTCAGCCACTGTTGAGTGCAGGTGGGTGTGTCCTTTGCAGAGTGCCAGGTAAGAGAGAAGGATCACTGAGGACCCTAGCCCTCCTGGAATGTTCTTACTACCATCTTGCTACCGTGTCTAGGGCATGGGATAAGGAGAAGGCTAGAACCCAAGGCTCATGTGGAGAGGTGGAGCACAGTCCCTGTGCCCAAGGGCAGTGGGACAACAGGAAAGTGGTTTCTGGGAGAAGCACAAAGAAGAAAGCCAGTTCCCAGGAGGAATACCACCCAGAATAGTGTGAGAATATTTGTGATTGCTCATGGGACCAATGGTGTGCAGTAAATGGATATGTGGAGAGCTGCATAGGGCCCAGGTGTGTCAGTGTGCCAAAGGACTGATGGAGGAGAAGCACCATCCATGTGAGTGACTGCTGTGTGACTGATGGTGTGGAGTCCATGAACCTGGATCCACCAAGGAACAGTGAGGGGCCCTGTTGTGTCGAACTATTAAAGGGTTGCGTGAGGCCCATGTCCATTGCCCATCAAAGAATGAGTCCATGAGTGCTAATCTGACATAAAAGGACATGGAGCTCGCTCACCTTAGCCAACTCACCTTAATGTGAAGAACTGATGCATGTGGACCTACCTGTGACAGGGCTGATCTTTCATGATGCTGGGACACCTGGGCTGCTTTCCATGAGATCACACAAATGGCTGTCAAAGCAGTGCCCAGCCAGTTCCCAGACAGCAGAGCAGCCTCCACACCCAACATCAGCTGGGAGAGGAGAAACTGTGGACACCCCACAAGCTCACCCTCAAGATCTCTGAGCAGTAAGCTGTTCATTTTATGAATTTCAAGGGTTGTGTGGGCCCTTCTTTCTTATCTCCATCACCCTCCATGTGAAAGTTGTTTACTTATACGGTACTTAATGCACCTTAGGATTTGGTTGGCCACTTTGAACACCAGGCCACATTGTTGATTCATACTGAGCTTAGAATCAATCACCAGATTCCTTTGTGTAAGGCTGAACTCCAGCTTCTTGTTCTCAGTCTGTACACATATCCAGCATTACACTGTCCCCAAAATTCAGAATCTGGTATTTGTTCTTGTAAAATTTCATATGGTTGGTGACTGCCACTTTGGTAGCTTTTCCCATCCTTACTTTGAGACTCTCACCCATCCTCAACAGCAAGTTTTATGCAGTGTCCTTTATGAACCACAATTCCTCTCCACCTCATCTATCCTGTCTATTTTTCCTGAAGGGCCTATAACCGTCCGTCATAGTACTCCAGCCACAGGATTTTTCCTGTAAAATCTCAACGTGCACTGTGTCACTCTTCCCCCTTGAGCCTTACTCAGACACTGGAACAGAATGAAATGCCAGTGGCCAACTGTATGGTCTGCCCTAAAATGGCTAACTGACCTCCTATCCTGTGGGACACAATAAAGAGCAGGTGTGCCCCATTTATATGGGGAAGCCTCAGTGGACCAGAGCAGATAAAAGAACAGTGACACCTGTCAAGTGGTGTGCTCAGTTAACCTGAATTTAAAAGCATCTGATACCACACTGGGTACTAGGGTGGTGACTATATACCTTTTTGTCTTCTTTCTCTCTCTCCCAACTACTTTTTCACAAAATATGTTGTAAGCCAGACTAAAAAATGCCCAGTCAATGCCTTTATAAGTGCCTTGTTGTATCTGGGTAAGTTAAAGTTTGTTATGTTAGAATTTGTGAAGTGTCTTACTTTGTCTGGAAGTTGGTTTAAAATTTACCAAGTAGCTTACTCTGCTTTAATGTTCTGAAGTTTGCAAGTAAAACTTTTTTTGTTGGACCTGAGAATTTTGTTGTTTCTCCCACACACCACCCAGAGTACATCAAACTACCTTCCCCTGAATCTACCAAGCAGGCCAGGGCATTACAACAACTAGGAGGAAAAATCTCTTGAGGCGGGTAAATTATCCCCTTTTTGTTAAAATATTTATGTCTTGATCTGGTATGGGGAAAAACTAATGTGTTTATGTGTCTATTACCTTTGGTACATGCTCTTGAGTCTGGTCTCAGATTTTCTGTTAAGAGATTGATACAGTAACATCTTCCGATTTTGTCTGTGGTGATAAAAATGTGCTGGGATGAAGGTTTAAGGCTTAAAATACTTTGTCTGTCCAGGAGTTGTCTAAACTTCTGTAATTAATGTGTAATTTGAAGCTGAAGCAGAAATCTTCTGACTTGGTAACTCTTTTTCAGATCAGTTCTAACTTGCTTATAAATCTCTTTTGAAAGAGACAATCTAAATGGTAAAGACTTATCTGGATTTTTTTTCAATGTAATTTTTGAAATATTTTCAAATAAATTTTAAAGGAATATGCTAAACCATTACCTGAAAATAAGTAATTTCATTTCAAAGTAATGATTTTTTAAAAAGTTGCTTAACTGAGTTATCAATATTTATTAAAGGTAAAAGAGATTTTTTTACATAATAACATATTTTCTACAAGGAACAGGTTTCAAAAGTAACTGATAGTAAGTAATTGAGTTAAAGCAGAGATGAAGATTCATTTTTTTGCAAAAATCTATTGCAAAATTATATGCTGAAAAATAATCAGCTTAAAGTTACTTTGAAGTGCATGGCATTTTGACAGTAGTTGGGGATTTGTTTGTCTGTTTATTTTTCTTTGGGTTGGGACTTTTTTGCACTATTTATTTTTATTACTACATAGAAAATAGATTATGCTAGATTGTTTTAGAGACAGTTATTCTGCAATCATTGGGTGAAATTTTATATCATCACTTCGATATCTACAGAATATCCCTACTGAATGCTTGCTGGTGAGGAGGCAGTGTGGATCCCTTGAGTAGGAGCTGGTTGCACAAAGACTGTCAAGACTTTTTTTCCATCCAAAACTATTAGCTGTACCTACGTGCAGCTACAAATTTTGTTTCTCTATAACTTTCTGTAACTAGTTCATGTAAGAAAACAGAACTTCTTTACTGTCTTGCCAGAATTGTTTTGCAGTGATACCAGAAAAAATCAGGCTTTCAAGTTTGCAAAAGGGAAATATTGAAACAAAATTAGTAATTCTGTATTTGAAGGTGGTTGGGAGATCCTTACTGTAGTTTTATTTATTTTATATATAACAAAGGAATTAGAATTCTATGCTATCTGAGAATGATTTTTCTCTTCCACATCTTAAATGACCCACAATTTTCATTAAAACAGAAAAAAAACTAGGAAGTGCTCAGGAAATTTGAACTGGCATCTTTCATGCAACGATGCACAACACTGCTAGAATCAGGTAAATGGTTTATGGCTTTCGAGGATGCCTGGTTTTTTTGGTGTTTTTTTTGTTTTTGTTTTTTTTTTTTTGTTTTTTTTTTTTTTTTTTAAGATACCTTTGGTTGTTTTGATTCTGTTCTGAAAAATGATATCTCTAAGTGAAGTGAATAGAGTTACCAAGAGGTAGGCTGATGCTCATTCTTTTAGGTTAAGTGAATTCATTTGAGATGTCCATTTTTCTGTCACTTTTAGAGAAAATGAAGTCTTATAGTTGCTTTCACTATATTTTGTCTTCTTACACGGCTTTGATCAAGTACTGCATATACTCAGTTTCAGTAAATGAGATTTTCCATATGTTGACCTATTTTTATATTGCCATCTTTCTAGTTACATGCTGTGGCTTGAGAAAAATTGAATAGGATGCAGATGGAAGAACTGATTTAGCATTTGTTGTAAAAATTGCTACTCTTCAATAGTACCTTGACAAATTTTGTTCTGAAGTTATCTGAAAAAAAACCCATTTCTCTTGAGAACGTTGTCTCAGACACCATTGCAATAAACTAAATAACAAACACCATCAGAATGGTCAATACAAATTTCAAACGTGGCTCCCCCAACACTGACAGGAATGCTGTCGAACCAGCTGCTAAGACAAGGTTGTTCACATGACAGCATACAGTAAATAGTACCAGTTTCCTTGTCCTTCCTGCCCTTCAGTGCAGGTTTCATTCAAGAGAAAGCACTATAGGACATCCTGAAATGCTTTCCCAGGTGTAAGTCATCGTTTGTGTGAAACTATTCAAATTGGCACAAAGTAAATATAATATTATGATTGTTATTTTGATTTTATTGCTATTGTGATTCAGTTATGATTTTATTGCAGCCTGCACTCAAATATGAAGTAATGAATAGGAGGAAGATTAATTTTTTATTGTTGTAGAGAAGTTGGGGTGTTTTAAGTAATCTCAGCACAGAGACAACATTTGCCTATGTGTGTACAAGGACATATATGCACAGAGTAGTGATTGCTGCATGTGTATATTTCTGTCATTGCTACCTCTTCGTCTTCTATCTTAAAAATACAAAGGGGAACAGAAGATCTCTTGCTTCTGTAGAGAATGCCTCTCTCATTCTCCTTAAAAGTATGAAAAATGACTGGGGAAAATATTAATTAGTTCATAGAGAGAAAGTTTTAATAAAGAAAAGCAGAAACAAGCACTCAGCTCTAAGAGGATACCCATGACAAAGGTTCAAAGGGCAGGAAGAAAAAGACAGAGGAGTCCTCCAATGCACTCAAAGATGACCCAAATGGAAAGGTTTGACTTATTTCCTCCTGTCCCACCAAGTATACAATAGGTTGACCTTTTCCAGCTTTGTCAGGGCTGGAGGAGTGTCCCGGGGTGACTTTATGCTTGTATCCCCAACTGTCTGTTCTGTTTATGTTGGATATTGAGTTCTGCACCTTTAAGACTGGTTCTGAGAGCAAAGCGGGGGAAAGAAAGAAGAATCGTGCAGTTTGTTTGAAGAAATTGCACTCCCTCCTCCACATTCTGCTCCTGGACTGGGTTGTCTGCAGCACAGACAGACAGTGGGACAGAGCTCTTCTTTGCTTTTAGTTCGTTTTAGCTAGCTGAGGCAGAGAAGCTCCCTCAACTGTTTTTGTTGTTGTTGTTGTTGTTTGTTTGTTTGCTTGTTTTTTTTTTTTTTTGTTTGTTTGTTTCTTGAATCTGTTCAGCCCTGGTCTGGACTAAAAACCCAGAAAACACCCGGACCTCACACCTGTGTCCCACCGGGCCCTGGGCTTTGGCTTTTTCCAGCACCGGAGGGACTGATAAGAGACAGGGCCAGCCGAGCTACACCCCACAGCAAGGACTTTCTCAATTTGCCATCTCTCTTCAGAGTGACAAGAGGTTTTATTGTTTTTTATTATTCATTTTTTATACTTGTGAACTATTTGCTTGTTGAATAAACAGTTTTTTTCCCACTTTTCTCTAAGGAAATTTTTTCACAGGGAGGGCAGAACAGCTTCTTAAACTTAGGATGGAAGAAAAGATGGATTAATTAAAACAAGAAAGTAAGTTCAGCACCTTCCCCTGGGGTATTATCAGGTTCGGATTGCCCTTTTTCCTCTTTTCTTCCCCCCATTCATTTAAGTCAAGAGACTTGGATCTTATTCCTTCTCACCATGCTATCTACTCCTGTTATAAAAACAAAACAAAACAAAAACAAAACCAAAAACAAACAAACAAAAAACTTGGAAAAAAAAACCTTTGAAAAAATAAGCTTATTCTGATATGATATGGAGAGGAAATAGGAAGATATCTACCTGCTTTCCTTTCAAACTGCAAATCTCAGGCCACAAAACGTCAAGGTCTACAAGTATGAAGCAGATACTCTGTAGGTTCTTGTGCAAGAAGGAGGCTCCAAAAGAAGACATTTCTAATCATAAGATGGGAAAGGAATTTCTTGATTGGGAATAAGCTCAGTATTTTTGAAGTTATTCTATTAAACTTTTTAATTGCTTCAGTGTGGGGTACCAATGAATTGAAGAATTTCAAAAGATGCTCTAAGAATGCTTGGCTGTGTCAGACCAACCCTGTCACTGTATCTCTAACTTGGGCCAAAGATGCACATTTATTAGGGGAATAGGACAAGCAGACACTGATATGTCTCTGTAATATCCTCCAAAGTAATTCCAATTCAAGGATCAGTGTAGAAGTACTTTGAAAGACAGAATTATGTTTCTGTATTTTATAGCCTTCACAAGGGATTATTTGTCAATTTCTTTATTCTTTCATTGAGTAACCAAAAAATATCAGGTATTAAATTTGTAAGAAGTATTTTTATTATGGAGAAACAGATATAGCTGATGTTTTTCTACTGATTTTTTTGTGTGCTTATGAAGAAGAAAGGTCACTGTGTTAATAAATGTAGTCTGATTTCAGAATATCTTGATTTCCAATTATTTCACTTAGGGGAAGTTGATCTCACAAGGTATCTTGTACTTCAAGCTGGAATTTGACTCATTTTAGGTTAGCTATATTATTGGTAAAATCAAGTTTGACAGCCATATTCTCTGAAAGGGTTGACTTTAAAGGAATAGTAATATCTACTGTTTGTTAAGGGGAGCAACATAGTCTGCAAAGTGGTTATAGCTGATAATTGAAGGAAATTATGGAAGGTTCACTTCTGGAAAGATATGTACAATTATATTTATACATTGCAATACTTTGGGATCAACACAGCAAGACTTTAAAATATTTCATTTATAGTATTCTTGGACTTGTAGCAGTCACAACCTGAAAGTGTTTTTTTTCACTGTTAATTTCAGAGCTATATTCTCAAAGCTGAGTAGGTTTATTTTATGATAAATACATTAGGGACTAATAATGCATTGTTTCATTGTAGCTGGACAGTTTTTAGGCCTTATTTTCTAAGGGAGTAAGCCCTCCGCTGCAATATAATTTTTATGTCCCCAAACTTGAGCTGAAATTTTATTTGTAGATGCAGCATATCCTTGGATGCATTTATAAAATATTTATTTTCATTCCTTTGAAAAAGCTCTGACATAGATTTGATGATGCCTGTGTTTATTCAGCAGTTTGAGCTGTTACTTGTGTTCTCAGAAGTTTCTTCTTGAAGGAACTCAGTTTTATAGATTTGCAATTCTTATTGTGTAGATTAACCCAGGATTCCCATGAATTTGATGTCACATTAAGATACAGTTGGACAAAAGTAGTTCATATTATTTGTTGTGCCCCACAAGCTGTTTGTGTGACTGCAAGTGGTGTGTAGGAAGTGCATGTTTTTACACTGCTCATCTAGGCAATAAAACAATGATATAAGACTCAGGAAATTTTGGACATCTATGATACATCTGGAAACAAAGGTCTGAGGCTTTGTTTTTATCTCCCTGGCATTCCCACATGCTGGTGCTTGCTTGCAAGCAGTGCAGGTAGCACAGCATGGGGCATGAATCTTGGGCTCAGAAATGGAACACTTATGTCATAATTCCATTTGCATCTATTCCCCGCAAAACAATCTCATGAGCAGGGGTTAAACAAATGGATTCTCAGCATCAGATGAGTTGATAGAAAATAAGGAAGGACCTTAATTGCACATACATAACAAAACAATGAAAATCTTAGTTTAGACTCTTTAAAATAAATTGGGGTTTGGGTAATGAGACAGAATTAGGCTGAGTTAGATTCAGACAAAACAGAGGAGATGGTTCTTTGCACAGTGGATGGTAGACCTGCCACGCTCATTGCCTGAGAGTGTTATAGGTAGTGAAAGGATACCTAGACCCAAAAATTACTGGACAAAAGCATGATAGATAAAGCTATTTAAGGATATTAAATATGAATTGATACCATATATTTCATAGAAGTACTAAATTTACATCCTACTATATAAGTGCATAATATGGAAAATGTTTGGGAAGGCATACATATAAATGGGAAATGTCCTTCTCTGGTTCTGGTCCTTTTCTGTTTTAACCATCTCCTTGTGACTAGTCTTTGAGACAGAATACCAAGCCAACTAGACCTCTGTCTGGTCTAGTACATCTTATGTTCTTTTGATGTGAACACACCAAATTTGGCCTGTGGCTGTCTGCAATATTCTGAAGTGTGCAGATGTATGACTTTTGTTTGCTATAGTGAATGAGGAGGACCCAAAGCCCTTATATTTATGGATTAACTTGCAAATTTTCAAGGTATTTTTTCTCTTTTTTTCTTTTTCTTTTATTCAGTGGGGTTTGGTGGTGAAGACTGAGGGATAGGGTAACACAATATTATTAGTAGTAATTTGGGTTTTTCTTTCATTTTTGCTATAAAAAGTGCATATCAATGAAAAAAGATACTCATCAAGCATTCAGAAAATACCGCACTCCCTGGTGGAAGAGTTAAATTTCTGTTGATGTATGTGAATTTACATTTGTATGTTGAATTTGGGAAAGTAGTAATCCCATCATTTCAGAGATGTGTATGCTGTTTCAATAGGAATGACTGACAGAAAGGCCTGCAGTGTGTTAGTTGTCTGTAAAGCAAGTGGAAGCATCTCAAGTATGTATAAGTAGAAAGTCTTGACAGGGGTGTATTTGTGTAAGGTACTAGGCTGGGGTGAGTAAACACCAAGAGCAAGGAAGCTTTCTGTCCTGATATATGAAAATTGCTTGGGACTGGAGGGCAAGGAAAAAAATGTAGAGCATCTTAGCAGTATGAAAGGTAATGATTACAATGCAGCAGAAA
Organism: Cettia cetti; assembly: GCA_013401135.1. Lineage (NCBI taxonomy): Eukaryota > Metazoa > Chordata > Aves > Passeriformes > Sylviidae > Cettia > Cettia cetti. Next base: position 28,820 of record VZUI01041763.1, read on the forward strand.
TGTATTTTCAGAAACCAGGAGACTGAATAACTCAGAGAGTAACTAGAGATGGGGAAAAACTCACAGCCACTCTTGCAGTCTCTTTGCAGTCTCTTATGCCTGTAAGATTAATGGTAAAATTAAGACAGAATGCTATCAAAAAATCACAGTGAGGGCATAAGGCAGTTATGTGTGTGATTTTGAATCCCTACCAGTGTGAACACATTTGTGAAAGCCAGCGTCCCACTGATACCATGAAAATAGCAGTATTGCAGTCTTTGCTGGTGAACCTCCTGGACACAAATATTTCACTACATAAAGAAATGCATATATTGTTTTTAATTAAATCCTGACTCTATGCAAAAATGAAGAATGAAGTAAAGTGTTTCTAGTGCTATATTAAATGTTATTCATGGCAATAGTGGATTTTCCAGCAAGCAAAGAGGAAGCATATTGCAAGGACCATATATTTAGAGAAAAGAAAAAAACCAACACCCCAAACCCCATAATAACACTACCATTGAGAAAGCTAATGTCTTCACCTGTTTGAGTACCATGGCCTGCCAAGGAGCAGAGGGAGAGAGAGAGCTCCAGATGCTCCACTCTATGCTCCTGGGGAATGCCTTACGGAGGTTTGATAAAGGGAGAGTAAGCCAGTGGTATGCTTTTCCTCAATCCTAACAAGAACAGATCAGGATCTTCATGTGTGGGCCTAAAGACAAAGGAAAGGAACACTGAGAAATTGCAAAGCTCAGTCACAATAGGATGGGGGAGGGGAAACAAGATGAGTGGGGAAAAAGTTGTTCAGAGGAATATTCCATACCATATGATATCACATCCAGCAATAAATCTGGTAGGGAATGTTGGGGTTTTGTCTTCCTGTATGTCCATTGCTCACAGACTGACTGAGCATCCATCTGCTTGTGGGATGGGTTTTGCCTTTGCAAACCCACCCACCATCTTTCCTACATTTATAAGCTACATTTAGTCCCACATGTTACTTTCTCTCATCCTGTTCTGTCTCCTGTCCTGCTGGAGCAAGTGGAATAGTGAGCAAGTGGCTGCTGTGGGGGTGTCTAGTTGCTGGCTGGGGTCAACACATCACAATATAATGTAGTTCTTACTATCGTAGAATGGACACTGTCACTGACTTTCTAGTTAAATATTTAGATGTGTTTTTATATATTAAATAGAGTGTTCATGCCAAAAAATGTGCAAAAATTCACTGCTTTTAGATTTTAACTTTTTTTTGTGATAGAGTCTTTCTACTTTAACTCCCATAATGGTACAAATGTATCTTAAATTTTTAAAACTAGTTTCTAGAATGAAGTAAGCACACCTTAAGACATACTAGCAAAAGAAAACAATATTAAAAAAAAATTATAGTAATCCTTAGGCTGACTGGAATTAAGCAAATTATATCCTGTCTTGGAGGTGCTGGGTTTTTTTCCTCCTCCTTCTACAGTTCAGTTTTCTGCTTTCATCCATTAATAAGGCTAAAATATCTCCCACAGACAAAATTTTTTAACTAATGAAGTTAACAACTAATGAAGTACAGCCTTAGCAATGCTATGGAGGTCCGTTTTAAAGAAGGTCTCTCAGGACAGATTTTTCAAGGTACATTTTTGTACTAAAATTACTGGAATTGTATATCTTATTGCAAATTATTTATCTGAACATTTGAATTTATGAAATAATATGTTTATGTATCTCTGTCCAAACAAAAGACAGAACCTTAGCAATTAGCAATAAATTAAATTATTATTCTTTTATGGTCCTATTTCCTCAGCTTTAAAAGACACACATCAGTGAATTTCTTTCAATGTCTTCTTCAAAATGCTACTGAAAAATGTCGCAGGACATTGATTTTGCATTATTGTAAGAAATAACAGAGAATATCTGTTTGCTTCTTTATCCACTAAACCAACGTAACTTATTTTTCCATTGGTAACTTTAGGGTGTAAATTCTGTTCCACTTCTCCATGGCTGTATTTTTTTTTCCAGTGCATAGTACTTACCAAAAAAAAAGAAGTTTTAGCAGATCATAACATATCACAGAGCCTGTACACGGTCTTTTTTGTTCTAGTGCACTTGTATTAATGCAATGAACTGATACAACAGATACCAGATATTCAACTATAAGGGATTTCTGAGGGTTTTTGAGCCCAATTGTATTGTGTTATCTACCATACATATTGTTCAAAGATGAAACATGTTCTTGTTTTCTTAAAGATTATATAATTAATTGATAATTATTCTCTTTTCATCCACAGTTCTAAGCAGTCTTTGCAAACATTAAACAGCTTGTGAAAGTAATTAAACATTGTGTCTCCAATCCCTAATCTTGTCAAGTTGTGTGGTAAGAGATGTGGAAGGCTCATTAACAAAGGAGGAAATAATCCCTTATTTTATTACAAATTTTAAACAGCCAAATTGTTTACAAAAACAAAGCTCCAAAGTCACCTGTAAGTTTATAGAGTGCTAAGTGTTGGCTTACAAAAACAGTCCATTCACTTGAGCTGAAAGTCTTCTAAATTCATTCTCCTTGTTATTTTTACGTTGACCATTTCTAGTCAACAGCAAATACAAAGACTCCTTAGAGTTTTTTTCTTTTTTTTAAAGTAGCAGACCTTGTCAAGCTCTAGCTCAGAGATTCTGTACTTGACAGAGAGTCCTAGTTTTTGGGTTTTTTTCCAGCTATAGGAAAAATGTTATATCTTTTCTCTTATTTTACTCTATTTGTCTCCATCTCAGGGTAGTTATGTTTATGTTGCAGAGAAGAAAAAAACTAAAATCAAATCAAAAAACCATGGTTAACTTTGCAGTACCATGGACACATTTTATGTCATACCTCTTTATTTAATCTATTTTAAAGCCTTTTATAATGAGAGTTTTTAAGATGATCTCTGGTCATTTGATCAGCCATGAGAAAGATATGGCCTGGACAGCAAAGCCATCACTTAAAGCCATTTGGCAGCATTCCTAAGAAGAGTACCTGTACCTGCAGTAATATATCTGGCTGCTATGTGCCTCTAAGCAATAAAGCAATACGAAGAATCACAGCAGAGCCATGAGTATGTTACAGTGCCACACCTCAACTGTGTTCACCAGTGCATTTAGTTTGCCAGGACATGTTTGAAACCAGTAAGCTAGTTAAGAAATCCTCAGAAGCAGAAATATTGTTTAACTAAACTGCAAGTATGATTACATAGCAGGGTCTACTTGACTCTAAATTTATTCTACATTTACATTGGTTTTAAGAGTGAAATAATATAAATTTGTAAGTCTCCTAAGTCTTTGTGCTTATGCAACAAACACAGTATATACAAATTTCTCAAGTCACTGGATGGCTAAATTTGCTGGCTTTAGGCACTTAAAGTGATGAAGTTAAGGATCCCCTTCATGCCTTGGAGTGGCTACCTAGAACAGAGGCTAGACAAGATTAAGAGTGTAGGAATGGGTATTTTTAAAGGTCTTCAGTAGATACATCTTGGGAAGCCAAAAGCCTCTGAGAGGGGCTGCACCCAAGATGGACTATGATCATGAGTTTTTCAGACAATTATAAGTTTGGTTCATTTACATATGAGGGGTTAATCCTCCAGTTACAGCTTCAGGTAGTGAAGTCATATACCTCCAGCTCACTTCTGCCAATTCACTTTTGTTTATACTTTTCAGGTCCTGCAGCAGTAGAGATTCCTTGAATTTCAGGCTTAGAGGGATTATTTTGTCTGACCAAAATGTGAAGACAGTAAAATAACACTCTATGGAGTTTAGAGTTATACACACTAGTGTAGTACAGGGTTTGAAAAATATAAAAACTAAAATCCTAAGGCATCACCCTGCACTACCAGTCAGAGCAAAAGTTTAGACTTCCCTGTAGAGATTGATGAGGAAAGATCACAGCTGTCTTTCTTTGCCTCTGGAGAGGACAGGGACAGTGGAAGCTCAGGACCTTGGCTGGTGATTGAATTCTGTCAGCTTGGGAGTTACAAGTCTGCACTGTGGATTCATTTGCAATGAGGGGAAAATGATTTCCCCAAGCACTTTTGTATGTACATACAAGTAGGCAGAACAGGGGAAACATAAGTATTGTGATGGGCTGCAGCAGGAAGGAGACCCAGGTTAGTGCTGGTGCCTAACTTGGTGCCTATCTACAGGTAGCTAAAGTCTGAGTGAAGAACTGCATGCACTCCCTGCTAATCCTCTGTGTCATAGTGCAATACCTGTGCATGTTTCCTCAGTCTGTCTTTAAAGAACTGTAATTTACTGGAAAATATATTCCTGAATATTACTGTAATAACCCTCTTGAGTCTCTTATATCACTGGGTGCAATCGAAAGGGCAGACCTTGAGCTACTGTAAATCACGCTGGCTCCATTGATTTCAGTAGAACTCTATTGATTTACTGCTGCAGAGAATCTGGTCTGAAATATTTCTGTGGTACTGTGTGCATTTAGAGTTTGAAGATTTACAGGCTCTATAATAAAGCTAAGAAGCCTCAGCATAACCATTCTCAATGGCTGATGTATTTCTTTGTCTTAGTGTATAAACAATTAACATCACCAGTCCAAGTAGTGTAACATGGGAAAATTAATATCTGGGATAGTGCATCAATACTAGCTGCTAGGAAACTTCTTAATCAATGCTAATAGGAAAACATTTCTTCATATATGTGCCTTTTACTGACATTATAAGGGTATAGGGTCATACTGCAAATATCTGAGTCTCAGAACTGGAAGGAAAAAGCACACTGGACTGACGTGCCTTTTAATCAGCTGTATAGAATTTTACACTTCAGAGTAAATGCTTTTAATGATAATTAGCAAAGTTATTTTTACAGAAAAAAAAAAAAAAAAGATATGCCAGATGTGGTGAGAGAAATGACTGGTTCACTAACGATTTTCAAAGGTCATTTCAAGTGCCATAATGAGTTCTGCCTAAAAGCTTGTTTGAATGTATCCCTTTCTCTTTCTCTGCAGATGGAAAGAATGATAATCTTTGTTGTAGGGAACAGCAATGCACCAGACTGCTTTATCAGTACTTTAAAACAATTGCAGTGTAGATGAGAAGGTGTTTGTCACAGCTACCTAAAGCCACAGGTGCAAGTGACTTAATTTTAGATACATCAAATAGTTGCAATTTTCATTGTTTTATTTGGATAAGATCCAGATAACTTTTATATCCATGTATGTAGGGTGTTGAGACAAGGAAAGCTTAGCCAGTGTAAAAACTTCTGCATAACAGGTAGAACTGCCCTACAGCCTGCTCTTCCCTTTTCAACCCTGGCCAAATATTCTTCTTGCCTTTATACATTTTTTCTTTCCAGCTCCTTTATGCTTCTGAAGTACTTAATATGTATGCCAGTTTATCTCACTAAGCTGCCAGTGCGTGGGAGGAGGGCAGCAAATAATTTTCTTTAGGCTTACTTGAGGCATCAGAAGAAGAGCCAAAGTAGTAAAAATGTGTGGGAAAAAATGACAAAGATGGGAAGAAAGGCAAGGCCCCACATTTATAAAAGAAACTAACTGCCAAACAAGCTCAGTTGTTTTATCTAAATGTGGCATCCTTATGCAGTATATCCTAAACATCCTAGGCTGAGCACTGAGAAAGTACTAGAGTCTCTGGGTATACATACATTTCAATACTCATCAATGCTTCTGTAGCTGAAGAAATATATTTAAAGTATCCGACACTAGAAATAAAAAATCAGGTTTTTTCTTTCATTCATATAAATTTGGAAATCAAATAGCTCACCTTAACTTCAGCATTGCTAGTTTGAAAGCGTAAAAGTCTTGTTTTATCACCTAAAATTATCTCTGCTGATCCCACTTGCTCATTAGAATTCAATTACCTTTCTCCTGAAATTTAACTACCCTAGATTGTCCCACTGTACAAAGCATGTCAGTGAAGACTTGTTGAAGGGAGAATAAAAAAAGAAAATGCAAAAATAATCTGAATGTAAGAAACAAATGGAGATTTTTCTAGAGGGTCGTAAGGTAATCTTTTTCAAAATATGAAAGAAAATTGCAAAACTACCGTATGTAATCTCAGAGCATTTTACCTCTGAACAGATGAACTATATAAATTCTGTGACAGGTCAGATAAGCTTCCCTCAAACTAGAGAAAAGTAACTATAGCTTCCAAGATTTTGAGTCTATTGTTTGTATCATCATGAATGTATTGTCATTTTGACTGTAGTATGAGTGAGAACTCAGATGCAGCACTTTGTTGATTTGTTTTATTTATTAGAAAAGTAGATGTTTCATTGCTAATAACTTGAATTATAATGTCCTTAGAAAAGGTGACTAGAAATGAGCACATTTCTGCATGATATTTGTGTAAAGAGCACATTTAAAGATCATAGAATCTAGAGAATGGTTTGGGTTGGAAGGGACCTGAAGGATCATCTACTTCTAATCCCCCAGCCATGAGCAGGGACACCTTCCACTACACCAGGGTGCTCAAAGCCTCATTCAACCTGGCCTTGAACACTTCCAGGAACAGGGCAACCACAGCTTCTTTGGGCAACCTCTTCCAGTGCCTTTTATCCCTTATATACAAAACCTGAATCGACTCTCAGATTAAAGCAAATCCCTCTGCCCTATTACTACAGGCTGCTGTATAAAGTCCCTCTGTATTCTTCTTCTTGCCCTTTCAGGTACTGGAAGGCTGCAGTATCTCCCTGGAGCCTTCTCCTCTTCAGTTTGAACAGCGTTACTCCAGATATGCTCCAGCCCTCTGATCATTTTTGTTTCCTCCTCTGGACTGACTCCAACAGGTCCATGTTTTTCCTGTACAGAGGATCCCAGAGCTGAATGCAGTGTTCCAGGTGGGTCTCACGAGAGTAGAAAAGAGGGACAGAATCCCCTCCCTCACCCTGCTGGCCATGCTGCTTTGGATGCAGCCCTGGACATAACCAGCCTTCTGGCCTGGGAGTGAACATTGCTGAGTCCTGTTGAGCTTCTTGTAAACCAACACACCTGAGTAATTTTCCTCAGGCCTTCCTTCAGATTATGGATTTGGTTTGAGATTATGATACCTTGCATCCTGTGAATGGAATTTTAGTTGCATATATGCTGAGACAAAGTGTAATAAAGAAGGCAGGGACAATTATGTACTATTGTTGATCAGAAAGGCACAAAACAATACAGTAAGATAATGATTTACAGCAGAACAGAATTAGGTTTTTTGGTTTTTGAAAAATTCTGCAATTTTAGATTTAGTTCATAGTTCTAAAACACAACAAAAATAAAAGAAGACAGGAAAAATGTCTGAAGTGCTTTGAGCTAATAGTAACAAATGTTGTGAAACCAAGATCTCTCATTCTCATGTAGCTTTTGTATTTTTTCTTTATATTTATATACATATATATATATTTATGTGTGCATATATGCATGCATGTATATTTAAAAATGCCTATTTTCTTAAAATGTCTCATAGCTTCAGAAAAGGAAATTATTATTTCTGGGAGGTGACTGACCAATATGAATGAAATATATCAATAGTATTGAAAACAATTTAAAATATCACTTAATGATTCAAGTTTTTCCGAAATACGTTAGCAAAAAGTAGAACTCTGACTGATTTGAATAATGGTTAATTGAGAAAATGTGCTCATCATGGAGCAGGCTTTCCCCTATTATTCCCCTCTTGCTGACCTCCTAAATATAGAATCGTAGAATATCCTGAACTGGAAGGAATCCACAAGGGGCCTGCACAGGACACTCCAAGAGTCACAACCTGTGCCTGAGAGTATTGTCCAGACCTTTCTTGAACTCTGTCAGGCTTAGTGCTCTGACCACTTCCCTGGGGAGCCTCTTCCAGTGCTCAGCCACCCTCTGGGTGAAGAACTTTTCTTAATATCTAGCCTAAACCTCCCCAGACACATATGCATCATATATCTGGTAACACAACCTGGTATAAAGATGATAACATGCAAAAATTTGAAAGAGAGCATATTAAACTTAACAACTGTGTTGTACTTGTCACTTGAGTTACAGATTCATCTGAAGCAAATAAATATCATGTTTTATTTTTTTGTGGTTCTTTCAGAGAGTACTTTTTAGCCAATAGCACTCTATGTAAGGGGCAAACCATGCAATTCCATGGATCTACAAAGTGTGCCAAACCTCATCTTTCTTTTCACTACAGCCTGTTTTGGATTAGCTCCAACTAATTCTTTGTACAGACACCCTTCTGCTCTAAACTACTTTTCTTTGAGAATTTCATTTGTCCTTGGCACTGCAATTTTTTTTCTCACAATGCTGTGAGAAAGTGCTGGGACAGCTGTTTGATATATAAAACATTCTTTGTGAAGAGTGTGCATCAAATTTAGGAAGGTGGTGGGGTTTTTTTCCCTCCAAGGAAGAAGTGGAAATATATATGACTTTGCAGAAATTTCTTGCAGTGTTGTTGTTTTACTTCTGTCTTTCAACAAATAAATAACATAATACATTTTCTGAAGCTGGACACAAAATGGAGATTTTCCCCTTCAACATGAAAATAACCCATCCCGTAAATATTGGCTATCTGCCATGTACTGGTATTTTTAACTAGCTCCTTGCATGGTGTGTTTATGCTGCTAATGTGTGCTTGTCCTAATGTTACACTGCTGAAGAAAACAGATCCTAACTGAATCTTAAAGGAATTTGAAAAAAATAAAATTGTAAAGTTTCACTGTGAAGTTGCCATGAATATTATCCTCATCCTTGATTTTTTTCCTTATAACATTAGCCTGAATTCAAAATGGGCTTTTCTCTTGACTTCTAAATTCTGTTCAACACAGTAATTCCCAAACTTTCATGCCTGTGATTCATATTGCCATGGAAAGTGGTTTAGGTGGCTTATGAAGTTTAAAGGGAAAATCTGCAAACTGTCAGTGTCAGTGCACATGTTGATCTAGAAAGAAGGATTGGTGTTTGAAAATCATTCTGTGGTTGGGAAATAGGGTAGCTGCTAGATTAAAAGTCAGGGATAAAAAAAAATGCATATAAAAACAGGATAAAAATTTCAATACATCATTTCATTCCTTTCCAGAAACAATGGTACAAAGATCTCTCAGGTACCTGTAATAACGTCCATGATGGCACTGCTGAATATCTTCAGAAGAAAAATCATTAATTTCTTTTTTGGGGAGGAAGGAATTTGGGAGGAGAGGGAAAGGGGATAACTGCTATATAATCTAACAACATTTTTCCTAGCTCAGTGTAATTTTTTTTTTCTCATTCCTTTATCTGAGAGCTGCTATTTTATCATTTCATCATGCCACACTCTTACTCTATGCAATGTGGTAATGCATTGAAATGTCAGTTTCACCTAATAATGGAAAGTTGTGTCACACCCCCATTTTCAGCTAATAAGACTTCCCTTAGTTCATGTAGCAGATTTCCAAGGCAATAGGAAGAAATGAGCTTAGCTGAGTACTCTTATATATAATTCGCATATCTAAAAATATAGAATATTTAGCCTCATAAGTTTTGAATTCCACGTTTTCTAGGGCAAAAATGTTCTTAATCTATTAAAAATATTTCATCTTTATTTAGAATAAATGAGGGTTTTATCCATGGTTCCATATTCCACAGCCTAGTAAACAGTAATATGCCTTTTCTACTTAATATATTTCTTTCCCAGCATTGCCTAATAAATGTAGAATGTGACATTGCATGATTATGTCTCATCCAATTCTGTCTCATCCAGTCCTGTGCTTGATGGAAATAAGGTCTGAAAATGAAAAATTCTTTCCCTGGCAGCCTTCTTCATCCTTCCTCCTTTTTCCATTCCCTAGGGCAGAGCTGTGTGAGGGTCCATAAAAAATTGGGTCAGCCCCAAACATTTCCCACTCTAATGTTCAGAGTCGATGAAATAAACCTGTGGCAGTTTTGCTAAAAGGGAGTATGTAAACTATGAAGGTTTCATCTGTACTTCTTCATGTTCTTAAAGATTTCTAAGCTCATCTGAGGGAGAGTATGACTAATAAAAGCTGAACCTTTCCTCACAGTTTTTATTAGACTCAGAGTTAAAAATGTGTCAATTTTGTGGATCCAGTTTGATCTAGGCTTTTGAATAAATTGCAAGATTATTTAATGCCTAGGAAAATTATTGTGCAACTTTCTTGTAAATGTTCATTGCTAGTATGGGTTATGAGTACTGAAATAACTAAACTAATTCCAGAATCTCCAAGAATCCATATTTCAGTGTTGTAGTACAGGGAGCAGGAAGAGGAACTAGAGATTTTAACATAGCTCAAACATGTATAAAACTATGGATAAAGTTATAGATCATCCTCTCTGCAGGTTGATAGGAGCCTTGCATTGTCTCCTGTCCTTTGTGAGTAACTTTCATGATCTTTCTTTTCCCTAAGTAGTGTCTTCTTTATTGCATCGAAGGAATTAATTTTCTTAACATGGTAGCACTGAATTGAAGTAGGATGGCTTAGTGCATCTAAGTTCTTTTAGCTACAGGTCCCTTGGGTTTTGCTTGTTGCCAGCAAAAAATATTTTGGGTTCTTTCACAAACTGTCACCACTGCTTTTTTTGAGTGGTAGCAGCAGGATGGGGTTCAGGCAGAAAGGAGACCTACTGCTTGCATGGGGTGTTTCTTACTTCTCAAGAATGTCATGTTGCAGAAACACAACACTTCTATTATATTCTAGCCTACACTCCATTCAGCTTATTTTTTTAACCATGCAAGGAGTCATGCATGATGTGATGTTAAATACATGCACTTACCAGTATGGTTGGATATCTTCAATGTAGAGGGAAACCCTACCAGGTCAGTCAGTAGAATTGTCGCCTTATGGTGAGGGTGTTTTTTTTTCAAAATCATATAAATCATATGTGTATACATATACACACACACATAGGGCACTGAAAGCTGTTTTTGCATGCCTTTGATATACAGGTAAGATTCTGAGGGCTTAGTTTGAAGAAAGGCTTTCTACACAGTATCAGAAACCCTTTTTATATTGTGTTCTTTTTCTCTCTCAGGTTTAATCTGAGATCTTTGGAGCTTTAATTTTATTTCTTTTTTTTTTCTTTTCTTTTCTTTGAAGCAGGAGAGTACACTCACAAGTTAATCATTATTGTTTATCATGTGTTTTGCACATTGCCTCCCCAAAAAGACATGTAGAATACAGACCGTCATAAGTAATTTTCTTACCTCTATTTCAACCTAATGTTATTTTATTCCAAAGAAGGTCTTACTGAACTTTGCATGGATTAGGATACTACTGAAAATGGAAAAACACTCCAGCACTCCAGCCTGTTTCTGTGCTGTTTAGTCTTCAGTCAGAGCTGATGAGAGGAAAACAGGGAATTGCCCTTTTATAGACAATCCTGAGTTGTGGAGTCTTTGGTTTGTTTTACATTGGAAGTAAATATCAGCAGTCTGGAATCTCTGGCAAAGGTTAACAGTCCATTTTGGCCCCTCTCTATTGGAGATTCCAAACGCCAGATGGGTGCCTGTGCATCTGGGGAGCTGGAGAGCAGGCTCAACCCTTTCTACCAGCCAGCCGGACACAGAGAGCTCAGAACTGCAGTAAATCAAGCAGCCAGCAAGAGGATAAAGCATTTGGCTGGGGGAGAATGGTGGAAGCTGTCAGGAACACAGGAGCTGGACAGCAGGCAAGCTGGGCAGGAGCCAGCCCTACTCTTGGCCAGCTGGCCAGAATATCTGCTTGGTGTTTGCCAGATGATTGCTTGTCATTCTGCTGAAAGTCATATGGACATTTTGCAGTTTAGAAAACATGGGGAAAAAAAGGTTTTATTTTGTGTTATTTCTTTTCTTTTCTCATGAAAGGCTAAACAGGTAATTTCCCAGCTTTTCCTCAATATCAGAAAATTTAGAGATTTGCTAACTTTTTGAAAATGGCAATTAAGAGTGTGAAGCAGGCCTAGAGCCACAACTTCGAGGAATCAACTGCTTATAAGTCTTGTAGAACTGGGAAAATGCAATTGATTTTTGATACATTAGTTCATTTTGCTACTTACCTGAAAAATACCTTGAAAATATAACCACAGATAATAGCTCAAAATCATCTGCCTAAATACTTTCTGATTGTAAATTCTGAATGTGGGCTGAATGTAATTTTTAAAACTGTCATGATATCTGAAAATAAAAGATTGCTTGAAAATTGATGTGATATTTTAATCTTTTTCTTCTTTCTTTGGACAAGTCTGATTTCTGTAAATATTTACATAAAATCACTGGTTGGGCAATATTGTAAGTGTTATCTTCTTTAATTAAGCTAATGGACAGAGTGAGGAAAAAAGGCTCTTAAGTCCTGCTTGAGGTCTAAATTAGAATCAGTGAACTTCAAAGATGAATACAATTTTAAATCCATTATCCAGCATGATAAGCATTTATTGACTAGTCAGCACTCCATATTCAGCAGCTTGAACATTTGTGAGAACACACTGGAAAGCTGCAGACTCAGCTAAAGCAAAATCACATACACTTCCTATCTGCAAAATAGTTTTGGTAGTACTTGGCAAATTACACTGAAGTGTTTTCTTGTAGAATTAGGTTTAAACTCAGCCTTGTGCCTGGAGACCGCAGCTAGAAGTCTACCCAGATCATTCTGTGTGCATGGGAAAGTTAGAGCTAGACAGATGCAGATTTCTTTGGAGTATAAGGCCCAAATCTAAGAAAGCTGTAGCAAGTTTGATTAATCACTCAGCATCCTACTTCATAACTATTACTTATGGTTTAAGAATAACTGCTTTACTTTGTCTCTGTTGCAGACTGGAATATAAAGATATGTGGTGGTGCATGCTGTTCATGCAGGGACAGTTTCTGTTTGTATGTAATCCTTCATATGTACCTCCAGCTTCTCTTAAATATGTGACAACATGTAAAAGAGGCTGATTCTGAACACTGCAGCTTTTTTGTAGTGACAGTGTGAGCTTATAGGGTTAATATTATTGTTGCATTTTATTATCTACTTTTGTTCAATTTCATTATTATAGTGATGTGTAAATTGAGTTATAGGTTTACTTGCAGACAATGTATGATAGTTGGGGTTTTTTTTAATATTCTTCACAGGAAACAGGTAAAAAGAAACTCTAACCCAGTTTAAATATGGAACCCAGTTGTGTAGGTCAGTCATGTGCAGCTGATGATTCAATGCAGGTCCACAGCTCCAGCATGAATAATGATAATCTTTTTATCCAGTTTGGTAGATACGATAGTCTGACTACAGCCATCTGCCAGAATGACTGACATGAGCAGGTTCTTAGGGCAGCAAAACAGACTTGTTGCTCAACAGTCTTGTTGAGAGCTCTGGGAGCAGTAGATATTTTTTGACCAACCAGGGGAAATGTACTCCAGTCATGGTTCTGTATTCAGGACCAGCAGGTCTGGTTTTCTAAGACTCACATTCTTCCTCCTTCTCCTTTTCCCACTGTGCCTTGTCTTTGGGATGGCTATGTTCTGCTTTCCCTCTTTTGTGAAGTTGTGATATGGATCTGATTCCAGCCGTGACATAACCAGCTGACTGACCTGTGAATAACTATCAATGTAGCTGAGTTACACTATGGAGTATAGGGCTGAGTTAGGTTTTGTCCATATGCCTCCATTAAGACAGACGTGGCTCCCATCAATTTTATCTGTTAGATTGCTAATGGCAATGTTGTAGTAGCTGAGAAATTACTGTGTGATTTTTTCATCTTATGTATGTTTTAGACTAGTGTAATAAGAAATAGCTTGCATTATTGCAAGTACAAGGGTAGCCTGAATAAAAGCTCTTTTAAGTCTTTGAAATCATCAGACACATCTTCCTAAGCAAGAAAAAAGTGCATTCAGTGAAGTGGAGGCAGAATATAGCTTATTTGACTAAAGAATTCAGTCATTAATCGGCAAATAAAATATATTAGCCTTCTTTTTGCTATTAGCATAAATGGTTTTATTTTCAAAGTTTATGGTTGTATTTACAAAGCATAGGAATGCTGGAAAGTTTGCAGGATATTTTAAATAGTGTGTTTTAAAGTAAATTGCAACACATATAAATGTGACTAAGGATAAACGTGGTTCAAAGCATGGTTCAAAGTTCTGATGTCCCAAAGCAGAAGCTTATGGTTGACTCATTTCTATTCCAATCTATGCTTGTGAAATCCTTTCTGGTAGTGATATAAAAAGCATGAAAAAACCCCAATTCAAAATTAACCCAGTATATTGTGTGATCTTCCTAACCATGGTTTCTGGCTTTGTTTTGATTTTTTCTTTTTAAACTTCTAAAAGTATATGCTGTTTAAACAAAAACCTGATGCAATCAAAGATATTAAAAGTGAAATTCAGAACAATCCAGATATATTTTCAAAGCTGGATGCAAATCTTTAGAGAAACTTGTTTAGTTTGTGCAGAAACTTCAGATTGGGGTCACCTACTAGTTCAATATCAGGTGGGTTATGTATAAGAATTCAATATTTAGTATCTATTTGAAGTTCCACAATTTTTTAAAAAACAGCAATTAAATATACATTAATGCACATTACTTTAGGGTAGAACCCAAAAAAATAAACCCTATTACACACTCAGGATAACTTTCTGTTACTAATAGGAATTTTTGAAATAAAGGCTACAAGCCACAAAAAAAAAAAAAAAAAAAAAAAAAAAAAAAAAAAAAAAAAAAAAAAAAAGCAAAAAAAAAAAGGTTGCTTTCACATCTGATCATGATATTTCTATATTTGTATCTGTTTTCATTCAATACTTATTTTATTGAACACTTACTTCTAATTATTATGTAATGAGCAGCTGTCAGTTTTTTTAGGATCTCAGTAAGAAAAGTGCTTTTACTCTAAACTGGTAAATTGAATTATGGAGTGAATGATGGAAACTATAGAAAAAGTGATAGCAACCTTATATGTCATGTAATGCTGGAAGCCTCTGCTGCAGCACTGGATAAACTGGTCCTCCATGTGGATCATGGCATGCTAGTGCAGAGTTCCCATCCCCAGCTCAAAGTCCTCCTCTACTCTTGCAGGGTTTTGCTATACAGGTGCATTGGTCACTGACAGCAGCCAAATCCAGAATGTGCACTTGGAGAAGCCACTGTAAAATATGCTGCCACACCCTTATCTCGTTAAAGATATAGCTTCCAAGCAAGTGCCTATGATACTTCAAATGGACAAGAAAATGCAATATTACACAAAATTATGACAGAATGCATATTGAAAAAGTGCACTTTAATTGACTTTGCACTGATTACTTTTACACAGGTTAATTATTGCACAGAGTAGTTTCACAGTATCCTGTGTTCAGAGGCAGGCACTTGAGTGATCATGACCACTCTGCCATAGCTGGTTAATAGGGGCTCATAGACTATTCAGTGTGAAATCTATATAGCTGAGAAGGAACCAAGCATGTGGATGGCAATTCTTCATTCTGTAGTCTTCTGAGTGTACCACTGCATTAGTGACTTGGGAATTTTAGGTTGTTTGGTGTTCTGTAAAGAAAGGAATTGCAAATCTAAAGAATACAAAGAAAATTATATGACAGATATAATAATTTTATGGTATGTCTGTTTTCTTCAGAAAAAAAAGTGGCTGTCCTGATGCATTAACAATCATATGAGGCTTAGAAATAACTCAATATCTTAAATTCATGCTGTTTAAGCAAAGGAATGACATGCTTTGCATCACTCATGCCAAAAATGAAAGACAAAACTTAGTAGATTAGAATCGCATTCAAGATGGTGGTATTTAGCTTTCGTTAGCTAATATACATTGAATTAGAAAGTATGGTCATGTTATGAGGGATCAAATATATGACCTCTGTATTGTAATACAACCATAAAATATATTTAGCATATTACTATGACCAAACTGATATTTTTTCTTTTCTTTAGTCTACTATTTAAATGTAAAGAATACTCCTCATTCTGAAAAAAAAAAATACAATATAAAAATTAAGATAATAGAACAAGCATCTTGTAAAGCTAAAATCACCAAAACTCTGCAAGGACTGTGATTATTAGCTGCAAAACTTTCTAATCTAGTGATTAATCAAGGTGTGTTCCATGAGTGGGGCTGTTGAATTTGTTTCTCGTGATCAGTTTTAAGCATGTGTTTTAAAGATATATTCTTCATACTGTAAGTAGAGTCAGCTTATTTGATTGTGGCAAAACAGTCAGCATTTTGATGAAAACATTTTTATTGACATTTACCCATTCATCTGTGAACTCATTTTGGTATAGCTGGATAATGAGGGACAACTAGAGTAATTTTACAGTGCTCTGATCAGTTTATCAAGGACAGCAGTCCATTATGGAGATGTAATTACAGCACTGACAACCGAGTTCTGTGCAGCAGATGATCAACTTGCATTTGGTTTGTGCAAAAACCATGAACTTGAATTATTCATCATTTGACAATCTCTGATCTTTAGGGAACGAACATAAGATGATCTCTTGTTACACAGCATTTTTTGATGTTACCTCATTTAAACAGAATATATTGTATGGAAAAATGTAAATTAATGACCGTCTACACTTCCAAAATGAAGAACATGTGGTGGGAACATAACTGCATGGCATATTTTATGACGGGGTGCTACCCACAGCCATGGTGTAACAGCTTGTCAGGGGTTTCCTGAACCTGCAAAAGTGGGAAGCCAGCCTAGCACAAGAAGAGATGTTGCAGTGGCAGTACAAAGTGTGCCATGGCACAAGGCTCAGAAAGGAGAAGTTATGGAGCATGGAGAACAATTCATCTAGTGCTTCTTCCCGGTAAAGAAGGTATGAAATACAGTATAAAGTGCATGTATATGAAATACAGTATAAAGTGCATGTATATGCTTGTTGATATCATGTTTCAAGATTATTTTAATCTACCAAATATCTGTTCTAGGTAAATGGGGAAAAACCAACACTGCAGATGCATTTTATGCCTGAACAGAGAGCAGGCATATTTACATAGGGTATAAATGAGTGCCACATATTCCTTTAAGTTGTTGGGGGTTTTTTTGGGGTTTTTTTTGGGTTTTTTTTATGGAAAGACATATGAAAAGAGCATAATCTCTAAAGTGGATTTTGGCCAGGAACCCAATGATACTTCTGAAATTGGATGCATTTTTGCTGTCATTTGGCTTTAGCGTAGATGTAGTACTGCCTGCAGTATTTCTAAAATTCAGATTAAGCTCCTTTTTCAGCTGAAGTATAATATTTCTAAAAGGAGCTACTAAGTTCAATTATGTTAATTAAAGTAAGATTCAGATCTATAACACTAAGATTTATAATGAAAATTCTTCAACTTTTTACATGTTTGGTTTTATGATGTAATTAAACATCGGCTGTGAAGTTTATTTTCATCCCATGTAATGTTTCTGTCCTTTTACAACAACCTTATAATTAATGAGAGAAGTAAAGACATGTGATGTATATGAGCAAAAAGACAACATTGTACCTATAAATCTAAAGGTGTTTACCATCTGCAAATATATCTGTATTATTTCTTTAGTCACATGTAGGGTTTTTTAGAATATATTAAACATAGTCATTGACGTAAAGTGCAAAACAATATCTGTAGCTATAAGAAAACCATGTTTTCAAATATTTTGAGTTAATTTTTTTAAGGTATGGTGGTGTAGGTATCTACATATTTTTACATATTAAGTGGAAGATATGTTTTTTCATATTAATTTAGCATTTAAATAGTTTATAACTGGAAGAACTTAAAACCAGATTTAGTCTTTCTATTTTACATGAAGGCTCTGTATTGTCAAGTAATTTTTGTTGGGCTTAAGTTACTACTTGTTTTTTCTTTCAGGTCATCTGCTACCTGTTTCTCAATTCTTTCGTTTTGCCCGTGATGGTAACAAGGACTTGCTTCTAAGGGTCTGTCCTGGTATCAAAAATTATCATGGGTTGACCCAGGCCAGATGCCAGCACCCACCAAAGCCACTCACTCACTCGCCCCTGCAGCTGAGCAAAGGACAGAAAATATAACAAAGGCTTCATGTGTTGAGATAAGGAACAGGAGAAATTGCTTATCAAATGCCATCATGGGCAAAACAGATTCAACTTAGAGATATGAAATGAATTTTATTTTAACCAAATCAGAGCAGGATAATGAAAAGTAAAAGAAGCCCTTAAAAAAACCTTCCCCCTACCCCTCCCACCTTCCCAGCTCTACCTTCTCCCTCAGTAGTGCAAGGAGACAGGGAGATACAGGAGTTTTGGTCAACTCATTCAACTCATCACCTGAGACTTCTGCAGCTGCTCAGGGAGAAGAAGTTATTCCACTCCTGCACTGTGGAGTCCCTCCCATGGGAGACAGTTGTCCATTGCACAAACAACAGTTCTCTGTGGGCTTTTGGTGGATCTCTGCTTCCCCATGGGATGCAGATCCCCATGGGATCTCTCCTTCTCCTCCTCCTCCACTGATGTTGGTGTTTTCGGGGCTGTTTTTTTCATGTGTTCTCACTCCTCTCTTCTCTGGCTGGAATTGCAACTATGCAACAACTTTATTTT
Organism: Cettia cetti; assembly: GCA_013401135.1. Classification (NCBI taxonomy): domain Eukaryota; kingdom Metazoa; phylum Chordata; class Aves; order Passeriformes; family Sylviidae; genus Cettia; species Cettia cetti. Next base: position 47,261 of record VZUI01041763.1, read on the forward strand.
TCCTCTTAAATGTGCTATCACGGAGGTATTACCACCACTTCTAATTGTCGCAGCCTTGGCCAGCGGCACATCCATCTTTGGAGCAAGCAGGGATTGGCTCTGCTGGATATGGAAGAAGCTTCTAGCAGCTTGGAGCCAGGCCTGTGGCCTCCCCCCAAAACAAAAAGAAAACTTGAGGCCATGCAAAACCAATACAAATCGACAAACTTGCCCAACAAAATCAAAAGTTAAGGGAGAAATGCATGACACAGCTATGATTAGTACGACTACAGAGCTTTAATTATGTTTAATTAATGCACCACTGCATAGCAGAAATACTAGTGGTAGCTTTCACACTTGAGCTGCCACATCCAGTCCTCCTTTGCTTGCTTATCTATGTGTACACAGTCTCTCAGTATGACAATGGTTAACATAAGGGAATGCTTCTAGCTCCAGTGAAACTCATGTGGCTTAGGATGAGGGCCTGTCTATATAAAGCTTCCTGAAGACCTTTCCATTCCATTCCTCCAAGTACCCACTGACTTTAGTTTCATCTTTCTTTTCCTTTTTTTAATTTTTTTTTTATTGCATTCACAGATTGTCATCTCACTCAGTTATTGATCTCACCTGTGCTACAAATTCGCTCAACACTGCCATCCCTGCCTTAAAATGATTTCCATGGGGAAATCTTGAATCTATTGCTTTGAACTTAATTGACTTTTAAATTGAATTGAAGGAAGGAATAAAGTCCCATTTCTATTCTGTCTGTTTTGGTTTTTCTGAGCTAAAAGGAGAAAGGTAACTTCTGTCATCAAAAAAAGCAGGTATGACACTGAATGCATGCTGACTATGTTTTCAAGTGTGTAGATTATATTTTAGAATTTCTTCATCCTAATATTGTTCTATCTCTACATGTTCAAAGGCACAATTTCTAAAGGAAACTTGGTAGTTTATTTGTTGAATTCTCACCTATTGCTTTGTAATTCTGTTGAGAAGGTCATGCCATATGTCTGAGTATGCAGCATGAATAATTCCCTTCCTGGACACAGTGGGGTTTCTTGGTACACCTATCTTTTACCTTCTTCTAGGCTTTCCTAAAGGTAAAAGCCTAAGCGTTGCAAAGGTTAAGTGAGCTGGCCTTTGGGGCACAGCAGGAGGCTTTCCAGTCCGTGCTTTTCTGTTAATTTCTGCCAAAAATATTCCTGCTCACTGTTTTTCTTAGCTTTTCATTCCCTGAATTTTGGAAGATCTGTTTGTACTTCATGCACAGACACTGTGCATGCTAACATGACAGACAAGTATTCTAAGTGGCTGTCCAATCAGCTGAGGTGTCATGGATATGCTCTGCCAATATGAGAAAATACAAATTTTCACTGTAAACTGCTAGCCATTTTGGCTATCAGGAAAATCCAACCTGGTTGTGGATGATCCAACCTGTATCACCAACCTGGTGATATTTTCAGCAGTCCTTCAAGTCGAAGAATTTACTTTTAATAAAAATAACTACAAACATCTAATCTGTCTTGCAAATTATGACTCTTTCTTTTGTGGAGAAGACAGACTGAGATGGTTGGTGTTGTTCATCCTGGAGAAGACTGGGGAGAGTCTTCTTATAGCACCTTCCAGTTCCTGAAGAGGGGCTACAAGAGGGCTGGAGGGGGTCTTTTCAAAAGAGAATGTAGTGATAGCAACAGGAGCAATGGTTTCAAACTAAAAGAGAGTAGATGTAAATATTAGGAAGAAATTTTTTATTGTGAGAGTTCTGAGGAACTGGAACAGGTTTCTAGCCAGAGAAGTTGTGAATGCCCCATCCCTGGAAATGTTCAGTGCCAGTTTGGATGGGGCTTTGAGGGGCCTGGTGTAGTAGGAGGTGTCTCTGTCAATGGCAGAGGAATCCTTAAGGTTCCTTTCAATCCAAAGCATTCCATGATTAGCACAATTCAGTCCTGGCAAGTAATTATGGTGGCAAAATTTTACTTAAGTAGTGAATGTTTTATTGGGAAGCTAAAACACTTCCCTTTTTTTTATATTTCTTTTTACTGCCTTTAGCACTTCTGTGTAAGAGATACTTGAAAAAGCATATTCTGGACTGGATGTTGAAATGGCAGTAGCTTCTGCAGCAATCGAAATCTTGTACCAAAATTCATGGAAGCACCCTTTGGTGGTCAGATTTATTGATCTGCTTTGCCAGAGTGTAAGTCTAAGATTTTCAGTCTTTTATCCTGGTACATGGAAATCTGTAGGACATGTGCAAAGCTGTCTTTGTATTAAATTGGTGGAGTTTAATTCCATAATTGTCATGGGAAATATTTAGAGGTCCATAAAAGGAAAAAGGTTGAAAATTATTTCTTCACAAATACAACTTCATGATATTTAAAGAATCACAGAATTACCTGAGATTGAGTGGACCCAGAAGGAATACGGAGCCCAGTTCTTAAATGAATGGTCTGTATAGGGTTCAAACCCATGACCTTGGTATTATTAACACCAGGTTCTCATCAACTGAGCTAATCTCAGATTACTATTATGAGGGGAATATGCCTGTCCTATTTTGAGTAGAGATCATTCTGACTGATCCACAGCTTTTGTACTGACAGAAAATCATGGAATTATAGAATCATTTTGTTTGAAAAGACCCCCAAGATGATCAAGTTGAACTGTAAACCCTGCACTGACAAGTCCATCACTAAATGATGCCATTCTCTAGGGATGGTGACTCAGAAGATTTTTTATGAGAAGATAAGACCCCAATGACATAATCTATAAATATATCAAATTCAGAAAAAAAGACCTTTGTTGTGATACTTGCAGAAAAACAAAGGGTAGAAATAGAAGTGATAGATATAGCAAGAGTGACATCAGGTTTTTCTTTACTGTAAAAAATACAAATTTACATCTAAGGCTTTGTGTGGGGCTGACGTTCACTGCAGATACACACCATGGTAGGATTAAGAGGTCTGTAGGGATTTCTCTTCTTTTTGTAATTTACCCTACCCTTCCTATCCTGTTTCTTAATTATTTAGTATTCAGACTTCTCCCATGTTCCTCTGTATTCCTGCCTCCAAGATCCTTTCTTTGTTTCAGGAGACTCACTAGGCTCATTAGATATGCACGCACCATTTACTTGCATCCTCAATAAGTGCCTGGGAAGCCAAAATAAGGTAGATGAGAACTGGAAAAGGTACTGAAGAGGATTTGGGGTTGAATTTAAGCATTCCACTATAAAATTGAAGAAGCCTCTGATTCTTCATGGTCCAAAAATCTCTGTAGTTTCTTCAAGTCTTATCCCTTTTTATGCCTTCTAAAACTCTGTAGAAAAAGGAATATAGTAAACATCAACTTGTACCTTCTTTGCCAGATCTTTTCCTGCTCTTCAACATGCCTTTCTCCTCATGCTCATCCTCCATCTTAATACATAGGGAACAAGGCCAGCTTTGTGATGGTCTTGTGAGGATCAAGAGTTTCACTAGGAGATAGCTGCTGACTCCAGCATTTTAAAGTGCTAAGACTGTGGGAAAAAAAAAAAAAAAAAAAAAAAAAGGCAGAACAGAGCATTTCATGCTCTTCTTTGTCCTATTTCTCAGACTTGTGGCAGAAGGATGGTTTCTATCTGAGCTATTACTGCCTCTGGGTTTTTTTTGTTTTCCAGTCGTAGCTCTGGAACTGCTGATGAACCAAAATCTTTGTAGCTGCTCCCAGTAATGCAATCTGTTGTTTGGATCTAAAATAATTTTAATTGTCTAATTAGCATTTAATCACCTAAACTTTGGTCTTGTGTTCTAGGTTTTGATGAGTTGTGTATATTCAATTTTGCTGTCACTTTCCTTCTGGTCTTTATTTTCCCTTCTCGTAGTCTGAGAAAGTGTTTAAAATGTGTTTGAAACTTCTGTTTCCTTTAAAAACCATTTTGTCTTCAGCTACTAACTGAATTTAAAAATTCTGTAATAATATTCTTTTTGTGCAATTCAAAATCAGATCTTAACTGAAGAAAGTCAGTGTACTACTGCATTAATAATGTGACATTAGTAGTTTGGTCTTAACGTCTTGGTTATTGTTGAAGATAAAAAAAGAAAAAGGCTGGGAACAAGTATCTTTCCTGAGTAAATCGACAAGGATTAACAGACTTTGGCTGTAGGAGGTTGCCTGAGGAAGGGTAACTTGCCATACAGTATATTTTTCAGTTATATAGTTTAGCCTAATAACTCTGGTAACATATTCAGGATGTATCCCAGTGGGATAAAATTTATTCACATGCTATTTCTTGCTTATGGTCAATTAAATATCAGGGAAAGAAAGACATCATAAACTCAAGCAAATGATGATCATTGAAATAATGTATTTTAGGGTGGTTTTTTTTTTTTTTGGTTTTTTACTGCCCTTGTTCCAGATTATATATCAGAGCAGAAATCAAACTGGTGAGACACAGCAGTCTCCTCACCAATAAATTGTGCAGAGATGACTGTATAGAAAAATCAGGCTGTGTCTGAAGCCCACTGTCCTTTTGCTCAGGTAACATGCTTAAATTATGTCCCTGAGTCTCACAGGACTTCCAGCAACCCAGATAAAAGGGACTGCAAAAGCTATCTCCTGCCTGAGCTGAGGGATGGTGCTGCTTGTAATCCTGTACCAACTAACACTAATGCTGCCTGTGGATAGAATCTGTTCCCCTGCTGTGTCAGTTTAAAATTAGGTAATATTTGTTTAGAGTCAGGTGCTTGTTTTCAGACCAAAAGTGCTCAGAGAAGGAAGCTCACCTTGGAACCATTTTTTCTACTCTTGCTAGGAAACAGTAACAACAGTTGAGAGCTGCATCCACAGCCTGATCCTTCCTCGCTGTCACCCTCTCTGCCTTCCTCCTTCTTTCTTTCTCATCCTCTGTCCTACTTTTATCTGGGCTGGCACTTCAGAGGGAGTACATTACCAGCTTCAAGGTCATTGCACATTGAACTTAGACATTATCATATGCATGTTGCCATGACCATTCTTTGACATGAGAGGTATTTGCTATTATCCAATAGGTAATAACTCTAAGGGCCTAAGAGCATTCATTTTCAGTTGAGTCTAGTGAAATATGCTGAAAACTGTCATTAAATGCTTAGAGACACTGTTATTTCACCACTTGTAACAGCAATTGCCATTTGTAATCATTATCTCAGCAGAATAAATCACTTGTTTCTCAGTGTAATTGGCAATCGTACATAAACTTTACCATAAACTAGCACTCTAAAAAATGTAGAAGAAAGATATTATTGACAGTTGCTGGGCAAATTAGTATTGAATTCAAAGAACTGATGAAAGCAAGAGGAATGATAAATCATATTTACTAAATGTGGATTAGAAGGGTAGTCATTAAAGGTTATGACTTTCAAACCTGGTAAGATTTTCTTTGTGACAGACTCAGTCACACTGAAGTGAATAAATTGAAATTAAAAAAAGTAACTTTGCATTAAAAATCAGAGCAAAGATTTGATTCCTCAATGTTTACCTGTTAATGATGCCATACCTGGGCCTTTTGTATATTTTGAGGGATTCCCTTTGCCCACTTTGTAAAGTGTAATTATGAAAGGTTAGAAAAATTAAAAATCTTATTTGTCTTGGAGTGCAGGATATGTGTCAAATTCTATTGCTTGTGATGGCTTTAGGGAGATGGGATATCAGAATATATTAATCCCAGTTTTCACAGCAGTTGATGAAAAAGAAGAGAAGAATGCATAGCACCATCCTTCATGGACATTTGTATGCAAACCTAGAGCTGCTACATAGAATAATATTTGGTATCAAAATGGTGGCAGGAAGAAAAGTATTACTGTGATTTTAGAGATGATTTTAGACTAAGAAAGTTCCTTTAATATAGACAAAAATATCAAAATGAATTTTTCATTACACTTAGTTTTAACACAGAAACTTGATCTTAACGCAACATTTGGAGCTTATTTGTCTCTCATAGATTTGGAGCTCAGTAGCAAGATAAATTTTGTACAAATTTCACATTTCATTATACATTATTAAAGATAAATAGATTCCTTTTTTTCTTTTAATACTGGCACAGCTTTCCCTTGCAAGGCCCTTCATGGGTTTCTACCTTTTTTGTTTTCATTTAAGCTACTGCTTAAAGTTACCTGTGTCAGAGCAGAATTCAAGTGCTATCTCAGGCTTTGTATCTCTACTTACATCCTTTGACTAATACTGGATCCAAAAGTCTTAGTATTAGATGGGCATTAGAGATTTGGTTTGTGTCAGCATTTATGTAATGGTTTATGTCTGGATTTGGTACACAAATTGAAATGCAGACTTTACAAAGGTTTGAAATTCAGCCTCAATTTTGGAGCTGGGAGAGAAGAAATTAAATATTAGAATGCCTATAGTTACATTTCTGCTAAGAGAGAATATCATGCTTGATCACTTTTAGGCCATGAAGACTTCGCAAGATCTTCAGGTTGATCTACTTCACATTTTTTTCCTCCAAGACTTTCAGACTCCTCTGAAAAGTGGTGTTGTGGTTTTATTTAATGCATGCAGCTAGTCTTGTGGTTAACTAATTACAAGTACTACTTTTTGAGTCCAAGCTGAGTCCCTTGAGTATTTGTATTCTGATAAAATTACTTGATGTCTTTGCCCTGTGCTTGGGAAAAGTCAAGTTCATCACCTCCCTGAGAAGAAGCAAGAGGAAACTGGTTTTACTCATCTTGTTGTCTTTTTGCTTCTTCTGCTAAATGCTGATGAGATAGACTCAAATACAAATAGATTTTAACTGAATTATCAAGAGTCTTTGCACCTAGATGTGTTTATAAGCATATATATGCCACTTCCCTCTTGTTTTAGAAAAAGAAACTTATAAAGAGCAGAGGATTAACACTAAAAAACAAACAAACAAACAAACAAAAAAAAAAAAAAAACCAAAAAAAAACCCCCAGCAAAATAAAACAAGCCCCCAAAATATTAAACCCCAACAGACTATCTAAATCTTATATAGTTTAAAAGCATTTAGTGTGCAGTGAAGGTTGAAATATCATGTATATTCAAGTATAATATGTTTTCTGTCCTCATTTGTCCCCATCAAGTTCAGGAACAGCTTATTAAAAAGAAAGTAACATGTAAAACAGTAATACAGACAAATGTCAATTCTCAAGCTGGATGAAAACTCCCATAAGTATACTTATAAGTAAATTAAAATAAGAATATTGTGAAATTTAATAAAAAATGGTTATTTTAGTTGCCTAAGATCTGTGAAAATTGCAATGGAAGGTAATGCTGCTCCAAATGATTTCATCTTTCATTCAGAATGTGCTGTTAATTATAGAAGCACCTGTTAGAGTATACTCACTTATTAACAGCATTTCAAATAAACATCCCTAATTGAAATGAATTCTTTCATGGCTGAAATTTACAGCCTAATTGTATTTTTAGTGTGCTTTTGACAAAATATTTCGGCTATTACTCTTTGTTGAAACAAAATGCACACTTTTTACAAACTAATTACATTCAGGTTCAGGACACCTTAGATCATACAGTCCAGTATTGTGGTCTCTCACCCAGGTATTTCTATGTCTAACCTGTAACTTCTGGTCATATATCCTAGGAAATACTTTAGAAGGCATAAGAAATTCACGCAGGGGAAATCCTAGAAATTTCTCAGAAATTAAAAAAAAATAAAATTAAAAGTTAGGTTGCTTCTGATGTGAATGTGCCTGGGCTTAGCCATTAAATCTTGTAGTTTACTTGCTTATATTCTTGTAGGCTTTGTACTTATCAACACCCCTTTTTGCAATTGTTTGCGTTTCCAGATTCAAATACCATACATTTCTGATGCGAATTTCCAGACAAGAATCACCATTTCAATTTTTATATCCACCCCTGGCATATGCCATCTTTTAAGTTTGCTCACGTTCTTCTTGTAAGATGTAGGTCATGTCTTGAGACAGTATCACAGTAATGATCCACCTCAGTTACTCTCAGAAAAACTACAAAATCTCTGTGAGCAACAACCAGGGGAAATGTTGTTTGTGGGTGTGTGTCCTCCTCAATACTCCCAGTTGCAGGGAATGATGAGGGAATAAGCAGGAAAAACCAGCAGACTTGTCTCTCTGAGCCTGCTGTCCACCAGAAGAATTTTGGGTTTTTTGGTCATGGATTGGTCTACACAAAACCAGACCTGTTGGTGACAGATGGGAAATAAAGGAACTTTCTGCAAGAGTTGGCAGGGCTCATTGAAAAACTTTAAACTAGATTTGAAGAGGGAAAGGGAAAAAAGCCCAAGGTCTCTAGAGATAAGTCTGGGCATGCCAATGCTTGAGATATGATTTTCTAGCCAGGTCCTTTGGTCTCAGGTCTCTTCATCATCTCAGTGGAGGTAGGGGAAGGAGAATCATGTGTCAGGAAAGACACAATATTTATTGATGTGTTAGAAACCATGGATGTGCCTGAGAATGGTGGGAGTCTGTTATAGACCACCCAATGAGGAAGAAGAGGCAGATGAAGTCTTTGTTCTCAGGCAGGACTTCAATGTCCAGATGTCTGCTGGAAGTGCAATGCCAGGCTGCCCAGGGAAGGGGTTGAGTCACTATCCTTGAAGGTATTTAAAAGACGTGCGGTTGCAGCATCTAAAGACACAGTTTAACGGTGCACTTGGAAGTGCTGGATTAAAATTTGGACTCAATAACCTTGAGGGTCTTTTCTAACCTAAATGGTTCTATGTACTTTCATGCATTTACTGCAATAGTTTCTGAAAGAACTCCTTCTCAAGCTGCGTAAACTTTCTTCTTCCTTCTCCACATTCCCTTTTCATGTATCAAAGTTTACAATTTTAAAAGTGATACACAGATTTTGGAAGCAGTTTAATCTTTAGTTATCAGAAAATAAAAATTATTAATCACTTTTTTTGAGGTGTGAGTGCATCAAGCAACCTCTTATAACTGACATGTTTTTTAAATACTGTACCATTAATCCCTAGAATATATTTTCAGAAAAACACTTTAAAAAGGGGATCTTTATCCTAGGATGTTAAAGAGTGTGTAGATGTTGCAAAGCAAGATGGGAAATGTTGTGAACAAGTAAATTTCTCCTCTATGCTTTGTCTCAAAATATTTTAAAATAATATTGTGTGAAATAGTATGATAAAATGTATTATGCAAATGTTATTATACTACTGTGAAGCAAAATATATTTTGAGACTTTGAACTAATTTTAATTTAGTTGTAATTTTGAAAGTCTTATAAAACTTTTTTTGAACACAACAGATTATTGTCCAGTACTAGATTGATTTTGTTTGGCACCATAATTAAAGATTGTGAACCATCTATGTGTTTTGTTGCCAGGAGAATCACTGATCTTCAAACAAATAAGTTTTTTTTTTCTTCTTCTTCTTTCTTTGATTCTATTTGTGAATGGATTTCACAAAATTTTCTTCACATTTTTTCAAAGATGAATTTTCAAGGACTCATGCATGACATGCATAATAAAACAAAACAACTAAATGAGCAAAGTCAGATTTTTTTTGTTGTTATTGTTTATTTAGTTTTGTCAGGTCCCTGGTGCCAACCAGGATAGCGTTAAGTTTTGCAGTAGCCAAGACAGGACATGGCAGGACTCAGATTTTCTTCTGCACCACCTCACATCATTTTCTGGGGAAGGGGGAAAGCCTCCCTTCTGGGTGATGTAACGTGGGAAGCGAGTGGTCAGGTGCTGAGCAATGATGTGGGAATCCCATGCCTCTTTTCCTGTACACTCTGTCATTAGTATCATTGCTGTTACTGACCATTGCCTTATTTCACTGTTGTTTTCAAAGAGTTGTTAATATCTCAAGGTGTGATCTTTACCTGCTTTGCCTCCAATTTTCCTCTCCAGCCTGCTGCAGGGGAGAGGGGAGGACCAAGTGGCATGTGGTTTGAAGTGTTTCAGGATGAATGCTAGATTGGGGAATACCATTCCTAACCCGTGGAAACCAGCCATCAACTCCAGGACTTCTGTTGTACAAGTTCATGCACCAATAGCACTGCACAGGCACTGACCCGCTGTTTAACATTTGCTAAAGATGACATCCATGATTCTGTTTACCCAATGAATGACTAGAGGGAGCATTCTGTAAGATTGCCATGGTGAAACTACTTAAACGCATGTTGATCCCAAGAAATTGTGTCAAATTATGGAATGTATACTCCAGATATATCGTCTGTGGAGCTGGACAAGAGCCACCCCTGGGCATCAGTATGTACTTTTAACCACTTATAAGTCCTTACCTCTCAAGAGGCCATGAAGTCTTCTGTTATGACTAAATAACCACAAGGAACATCAGAAATTCTCACTCACTATCACTTAATATATATAAGAGTATACTTGAAGTTAAAATTAAATTTTAGGCAAAAATGTTTTAATCTGTCCAAATGTTCTTGAACTCTGTCAGACTTGGTGCCATGACCACTTTTCTGGGGAGCCTGTTCTAGTGTGTGACCCCTGTTTGGGTAAAGAACCTTTTTCTAATATCAAATCTAAACCTCCCCTGACACAACTTCAGGGTCTTGTTAACTGGTCAGGAGAGAGATCAACATCTGCCCCTCCTCTTCCCCTCACAAGGAAGTTGTAAACTGCTATGAGGTCCCCCCTAAGTGTCCTCTTCTCTGAGATGAGGGCACCAAGTATCCTCAGCCATTCCTCATATGACTTCCCCTTCAGATCTCTCACCATCTTTGCAGCCCTCCTTTGGGTGCTCTCTAATAATTTTATTACTTCCTTATTTGTGGTCACAGTGCATCCCTTCCTGACATTATCCAAGTTATATTTCTGACCTTGTTGGAAAAGTTAGATACTAATCTAGTATGTCATTCCAAATAAATTAGAAATAGTCAAGATTTACTTGGTGGTCACAAGTCGAATCTTGTGTATTGTGTTTGTTTATGAAGATCTCTTGTATTTATGCTGGAAAATATCCATCAGGATCTCAAATCTTAATTTTCATCTTCCTTTGCTATTTCTTGCTAATAGTTAATCACATGCACTTTTATGAAGTGTATATATGTTCTTTTTTAGTTTTAATTTCTCTTTTAAAGGGTTCTGGATGCTTCTCTAACACAGGGAGCACTTTTGTACACAAGATTGGCCTGTGAAATGCAATTTTTTACTAATCTCTAAGGTTAGAGATATTTTACTTCTATATAGAGTGAGGTCCTTAAGTAACTCAGTTTAGCCTAGTTTTTCTCTTTTGAGCAGTCTCTTTTTAGTGTGGAATCTATTAACAATTTGAGTGCTGGTTCCACATGGTTCTAGTCTTACCCATTATCTTGTTTGTATGTTATTAACTTCATTTCCCACAGTGCTGCACTTGACTCTGTGTTCAGTGGCTTGTCTACTATAGCCTCCAGGTTCTTTTCTGAATTACACATTTCCAGGAAACAATCAGTTCTCTTGTTCATAAGTGTATCCTGATTTCCTCATTTGCAGATGAATAACTAATGGATAACTTATGTTGTATCAGTGATTAAATAGATAACAATGTCAGCAGTCTTGCAATGTCATTACTTGTTATTATTGTTATTACTTGCTACTGATTCCATTTTGAAAAATCTGTCATTTTAATAATCATATATCACCAGTTCCTAAAGGAGCAAACAAGAATTAGTTCCTCTTTCTGCTAGGTGATGTATAAAACAAAGAGGCATTTTTCCCCAAAGAGTTTACCCTTAATGGACTGTTACTTTAAGATATTTATGAAGATTTAGTGGCCATTAATAGAAAGTATATTACTGTGATATACAAAGATTACTGATAGACTAATGCATTAATTTTCCATACACTTAGACTGTAACACATCATCAAACTAACAAATCATCTCCAAAACAAAGTGTATCAGTCTCTAACACATTAGGAATACTCTCAAAGTCCCATGCTGTCCTCATGTTCATAAATAAGAAAGATCTGTTTATATATTATCTATATGCTTTCTATCTTCCCTTAGTGTAAGTGCAAAAGCACAGTGCTGAAATTTTTAGACTGTTCAATATTTCTTTTCACTTTGCTAGAAAGCTGAGAGAAGTGCTGATGATATAATTTCTTAGACATTACGCAGATCTATATTTTCATAATTCCTATATCTAACTAAGGAGGAGAAGTTCACTATAGTTAAATTGCTGTAAAATATATAAATTGTTATTGTCTGTGATAATAGGTATGTAAAAAAATGTGTGCTGAAATAAAAGATTGTTTAAATCAATATGGCTTCTTCAACTGAACTGAAAAATTGAAAGAGTTTTCAAGTAGAGGGTGACTTTCACGTATGCCCAGCGCACTTACAGTGCCTGAGACTTAACTGCAGAGAATCACAGAATATGCTGAGTTCATCAGTGTATTACTAATGGATCATCAAGTCCAACTACAGCCCTTGCACAGCACCATCTCCAGGAGTCACCCCATGTGCCTGACAATATTGTCCAAGCACTTCTTGAACTTTATCAGGCTTGGTGCTGTGACCACTTCCCTGGGGAGCCTGTTCCAGTGCACAACCACCCTCTGGGTAAAGACCCTTTCACCTATTATCTGACACAAACCTTCCCTAACACAGCTTCAGGCCATTCCCTTGGGTCCTGTGACTGGTCACCATAGAGAAGAAATCAGTGTCTGCCCCTCCTCTTCCCCTCATGAGGATGTTGAAGGCTGCAATGAGGCCTCCCCTCAGTCTCCTCCTTTCAGAGGAGACCAAGTGACCTCAGCTGCTCCTCCTTTGGCTTCTCCTCAAGGCCCTTCACCATCTCTGTTGCCCTCCTTTGGACACTCTCCAATAGTTAAATGTCTTTTTTATATTGTGACACCCAAAACTGCCCCCAGCACTTGAAGTGAGGCTTCCCCAGCTCAGAGCAGAGCAGAACAATCCCCTCCCTTGCCTGGCGTAATGCTGTGTCTGATGCACCCCAGAACACGCCTGACCCTCCTGGCTGCCAGGGCACTGCTGAGTGGTGTTCAATTTGCCATCAACCAGGACACCCAAGTTCCTTTCCACAGGGCTGCTTTTGAGCATCTCCTTCCCCAGTCTGTGCATATTCTTAGGGTTGCCCCATCCCAGGTGAAGAATCTGGCTCTTCCCTTTTTCAGCTTTATATGGTCAGTGACTGTCCAGCTCTCCAATCTGTCAGGGTCCCTCTGCAGGGCCTCCCAGCTTTGCACTGTCTGTGAACTTGAGGAATATCCCTTCCAGTTCTGTGTCCACGTCTTTTATGAAGATGTTGAAGGCAACAGGTCACCAGTCTGATGTCACCCCATTGACACTATAATCCTTTGACCCTTACATGTTAGCCAGTTGCCCACCCATCACATGTTGTGTTTACCCAGCTGTGAGATGGACATTTTGTCCCCACAGATTCTGTGAGAGACACTAGTAAAAGCTTTACTGGAATCCAAAAAGATCACATCAAGTGGCTTCCCTTGATCAGCCAAATGGTTTACCTTGTCATAAAAGGAAATTAGATTTGATAAGCAGGGCTTTCCTCTCATGAAGACTGTGACAAATTACTGCATTGTCTTTAAAGTGTTTTTCAATACCTCCTAGAATAAACTGCTTCTTCATAACTTTACCAGCCACTGAAGTGAGTACAACAAACCTGTAGCTTTCAAGATCCTCCTTTTTGCTATTTCTGCAGTTTACAAAGCCATTCTCAGCTGACATTGACTATTCTGAAGACCAGAAATATTGAAGAAAAAAAATATAATCTTTCTGCAATGCCTATATTTTCAGTCAACCTTGTATTGTCTGAGTGTGTAAATAGATGGGGGAAGATAGTTCCTGTGTTGTTGCAGAAAGGAACTTAGAGCAGTATTTGTGTCAAAATATGTCTAGTGTTTTGAGGCACTAATGAACTCATTTATTTAAACAGAATCTGTAGCTCAGTGTTGTAAGAGATGAGTGAAGGTACTGAAATGTATTATATAGTAATGAAATTAGAAACACACCATTCTGCATAAATTCTTTGTAATGCTGCAGTATATTTTTCCACAGGCTCAATTGTAGTACTAAGGTATACATAGATGGAAAATTATAATTTCTGAACACTGAGAATTTCTAATTCTTTTAAATATAAGTTGAAATATTACTTTGTTATGGTGTTGGGAAATGGACTATGCTATAAAAGATCCATATAGAATACCTAGTTTTTAAGTTAGAAACTTATGCTGGTAAATCTTAAAACACTATGAGAATTTAGAACAGCACTGACAGTGTTTATTTTAAGTCAAATGATTTACTTGTTCAAACAAGGATTTATATATATATATATATATTTATTTTTTTTTAATCAGTGAAATAAGTAGTCTTTTACCAGCCTGTGGATCAATGGTAGTCTGGAAGCTGATCATGATGGTTTGTGAAATGTATATATAAAAATTTTACTGAAGACTGTGGTTTATAAATACTGAAACTTGCAATTGCAGTTCCATATGTTCAGCTTTAAGCACAAAAAGAATTAAGATTAGCCAGTAACATGACTGCAAACCCTTTAATCTTGAACAATCTGCATATATCAGAAACACTAATAATCAGCAATTTTCTTTACTAGAAGAATTTCTATAACCTCAATTTTCTGTGTTGCCATTCAAACACGTAAGTATGACAAAGGTAGCTGTAAATCACAACAAAAAACATGTTGATGACTTTCTTCCTTAAATTTCTGTTAATTTTTTTCTATGAGAAATTTCAAACAGTAATGGCATACTGCTGAGGTAGAAGGATGTAAAACTGTTTCTCATTCCAGGGAGGATAATGGCAAAGTATCTAAAGGTCAAGAAGAGTTCTGGGTATATTAATATAAAAAGGTAGCTATAATTTAAGCTATTACCCAAGCATTGTCCAAGTGATGAGAGAATATTCCACTTTGAACAAGGCACAATCTATAGGTCTTCAAAGGGTTGATACAATCATAAAAGTTCAGGTTTAGAAAGGGCCCCCAGGAGGTCATGTAGTTCTTAACTCTACTCGGAAAAAACCCTATCTGCTTGGAATCCCTCTGCAGAGATGCCGATCTTACCCATTCTTAAAATAGGTAGAAAGAAAAGCATGATAATATTCTATTATTGCTAGATACTGTGTATAGAGAGTAGTAATTGGAATGTCCTATTGTTGCTTAGCCTGCTGCTTTTCTCTGTATCTCACAGGAAAAAGATGAGGTGCCTACAAAGGCACTATGTTTCAGAAAGTAATAACCTGAAAAGAAAATGCATGGTAAGAACTAAATAAGTCTGTCCTAATCTAAGCAAGTTTCTACTTTTATGAGTAAGAAAACCTGGGGGGTAGGGCCAGGGACTCTGTGTTGAATTATTATTTCATCATACTCTGGTATTTGATGAATTCCTTAATCCTTTGCTCTGTTTCTTATATAAAGACAAATTTTATTTCCCACTCAGAATCTCTTTCATAGTATTTTCCTAATTTTCATCCCATTCCAGGCTTACTTCTTAAGATTTCCAGTTAAATGTTACTGGGGATTTTGTTCTTTATAAAGCAAATGAGACATGAATAAATTAGTGGAAACAGTTTTCAGTGCAATCAAGAATTTAAGTTGTTACTTGAACAATCGTATTCATGTTCACAGCGACATTTTATATTCATATTTATATTTTAATAATTGATGTCTCAAAAAAATTTGGGTTTTCTTTAATACCAGCTAAAGTGAAATCCAGTAAATCCATCCTATCCCAAACTGTATAATCTGTATATTGTGTCTTCAGAGTTTATCATAATGTGATAACACTCATATTGCAAAACCAAGACTAACTCAGAAAGTCTCTTTCTGATCCACAAAAGGAGATCCTTAAAGATGTTAAATACTGATTTTCTCATTAATGAGTCCAGTACTACTCATTACTAAGTAATGAGTACTACTTAGACTTAAAAAGGATAATGAAGTTCTAGATAACTTCTAAATTTGAAATATACCTTTAGCATATATGGTTTTTACAAGAATTGTTTGTTTTCATATGTTATTCATTTCACAAGAAATTATGGGAGATGATTAGTTGCCCTGCTTCTAAGGTGTGAAATCTAAAGTATATAAACTGAACCATGACATTTCTCCAAAAGAAACATGATCTTTCCCTGGTGGCTCATTTAGAAGTAATTTATGTACTGTAATGTCATTTTGTTTCAAATAATAATTCAAAAGGATTGATGATAGAGCCTATGGGTTTTTTTAAAACAGTTTCTGTTTTAGAGCTTTCTCTTACTTATAGGCAAACAACCAAGTTTTAGTTATTATATTAAAAAAAAAAACAAGCAAAAGAAGATGCATTTATTTACACTTAAAGCTGTGTTAGTTTCTTTTCATATTAAAAAACAAAACAAGACAAAACAAAAAAACAGAAACCAACAAGCAAACAAAAAAATCCTCAGAAAAGTATGTTTCCTTTTGGAACAGATTGATAAAACAGAAACTAGTCAATTCAGTGTCACAGAACATGATCAAGGGCATCTAAACAGGCATTTTAGAAGGGACCATGTGCCTTTTCTATTATGAGAAGTATGAGTTCATGCTCTGCTAATTTTCCAAACAGTTGAAATTCCTTCCACTTCAAATTTACCGTGTAAGCTGAAAGCCTCTGTTAATATTCCTGAGACAGGTAATACTATTCATATCTAATTACCATCTTGATTTTCAAGTTTAATATTCACATTATTCCATCATTTACTGGGTCTCCTTTTGAATTATAACAGTGTGAATGTCAGTAGATTCAGGAGTTGAGTTTTTCCTAGGGTTTTTAAAATACTTTATCTTTCTCATCTCCTCTTCAGGAGGAGAACAGATGGCTTCAGAAATTCCCCTGGAACAGAGTCAACATGTTGTGGATTACACTGTGATCTTACTAAGACTTACCCTGTGCTTAAAGGCACTAAGCTGAATGTGACAACTTATGTATTTGAAATCAAGCACATGAACAAGTGGTAAACTCTTGTCCCCTTTTTTTTGCAACTCAAACACAGTGCTGAAACCCAAGAGACTGCAGAACCCGGTTTGTATTCTTGTTTTATTTCAAGAAAGAAAATAATCAATCTTCTCTTCTACAGATTAATAACTGTAAAAATAATAATTCCACTATTGGTTCTCTGTGTTTCTTTGTATGGTGTACTTTCATAATTACCATGTTACATACTAATAAATCATGGAAATTACTTATTCCTAGAATATAGACAGCTTTGTGAACTCATTTTAGAATAACAGTTTAGAAAAAAAATCCTAGTTCTATTTGTTTGGAATGGTTGTTGAATGCTTGAGAGCCTTTTATAACCATAAAATTTACAATGATACTCACTAGGGAGGGTTTATGAAAGGTGATCATGTAAGATAATTTTTATACAAGGAAATACTGAAAGAAGTTTCTAAAAAGAAACTAAACAGTTTCTAAAAGAAACAGACTGCAATATGTAATTCTCTTAAGCAATAATAAATTGCCCATATAGAATTAATGATCTCCTGACATTTTTTTCAAAAGACTTGAAAAGACCTAATTAATGTAGCACATTTCAAGCTAAGCAAATTGCAATGATAAATGGGATTACTGGAAGCTATAAATGCAATTCGTAACCGAAGGAAAAAGTGCAAAACATCACTCAGAACATTAAGGAATGCAATTAAGCAAAACATTTGGAAGTACTTAATTACATCTGCAGAGGATAGTTAAGTAAGATCTGGTGCCTTGCATTAGTAGCAATGTCAAAGCTTCAGAAGATTGCTTAAGCAAAAAGTAGACCATTTGACATCAAGATAATACCTGATTTGATATGCAAGAAAAATATTTCTTCATTGATAAATTATACAAATGTCTAAAAAATATAACAGGTTCCTAGCAATGGCGAATTTTGAATTACAGGCAGAAAATTGAATTACAGGCAGTAGTTATTAAGTGGACATTTTCTTGTTGATCCAAATACATTTTGGTATAATTAATGTATACCAAAGTAAAAAATATGCAAGAAAATGGGATGGATTGTAAATCAGCTAGAGCTTAATTCAGCAAATTGCAAAACTATATGACCATAATTAAGCAAAGCCCTGACAAACTTACATGCTTTCATGGATTTCACATCCCGTGTTATAACATTCTTCACTGGAGTTTGAACTTAGAAAATTGATCTAATAGATGAAACTCCTAAAGACAGGTGTTAAGTCATGCACTCTCTCCTTTATAGAAAGATAAAAGTTGTCTTTATGAAGGCACCAAGGAGTGAACAAGGCTCAGGGGTGGCTAGCATGGAATATTCGTGTTGTTCAGGACAAGCCTCCCCTGGAGAAGAAAGACTGTCTTGAGTGCACGTATCAACCCAGAGAGGTCTGGTGGTTTTTGCATCTCTGCTGCTTGAATGGAGGTGGAATTGAGGAAATTCAACCACACCTGTTTCCTCCTGTATGAAGATCTCTCTATACAGGAGCTCAGGAGTAAAGTAGACATCATCTGAATGACAAAGCAAGCTCATTATGTAGCTAGAGTCTCTCCTTACTTACCTTCACCTTATTCAGAGAGAATAGGCTGGCTATAGCACTTTGTTCCCTGTTCCACTTTTCTTCCTCTTGACTTGTTTTCTGGATACTGTTGTGATTTCAGCAATGAGATGCTTCTAGCTGAATGTTTGTGCTTAAAAATGTAATGACTGAGTTATTGCCAGACAACTACAAACTCCCAAGCCTAGACAAATTGCTTAGAAACTGGATTGTCAAATACAAGACCCAAAAATTTTGTGTTCTGTTCCTTCAACTCTCTAAAATAATAAACTTCACTTAAAAATTATGCATATTTGAAACTAAGCTGATGCTTTTTGAATATAAAATATTTATGTCTGTGTATATCTATAGCTGTCTTGTGGTTACTATGGAGGAATATAATTTAATGATAAATAAAAATCACCAATAAGGGGTTTTGTCCCCTTTTTTTGCAACTCAAGAATTCACCTCCAATTGCTTTTTATTGTCTGAACAAGCAAACTGAGCAGTTGTCAGTGAGTGTTTTAATATTCCCAGAATTATCAGTGCACTATTGTTTTAATATTTTTTGGTGTATATCAAATATAACTGATTTTATGGGTCTATTCTATTGATCACATGGATAACATAACCATTTTTAGTGTTGTTGCTATGACAAAGCACTGGTGAATAAGCAATGAAGTCCTTTTTTTAAGGTAATGTATTATTGTTTCTATTTAATTTTATTTCTTTTTCATGGACATGGTTGTGACCTGTCCTCATTCTGCATTTTATACTCTGAAGCAAGTTCTAAAATTAAATAAGAAAAAGACTAGTGAAACTAATAGAAACATAGGGATGTCTCAGAAGTACAGCTGATGAAATAACACTGTAAAACTAAAGAGTATATTTTTATATACTAGTAAGTGTTATGGGAAAAATATCAAAGATTACATGAATAGAGGAAATGTTTAAGTTGTGAATAATAATGTTTGATTAAACAATGTTTGATTGACAATGTTGATTAAAAGTACTGCAGTACTGGTTATTGTAGCTGTTTTGGGCTAGGTTGGAAAGAAAATGTGATTTTGTACTGAAATCTCCTCTGTCTAAATTATGTTAAGTTGAAACATTCTTCCTGCCACAAACATGCTGAATGGCTTAATTGCAACATTCCTCAGTTTTCTTGAAAGGTGACAAATTTAGAAAGTAGTAAAGATCAAGACTGTCAGTAATCTGTTTACTATCTGAACTTCCAAATCTCAGAAGCTCTATCCTAGGGTCAGTCTTAGTAAAAAGGGAGAGCAATCTGTTCTTTTTGCTGCACTTTCTTTTTGAAAATCGGTTTATGAATTCTATACATAAGTGATAATTCCTGTTTGCTAGCACATCCTTCTTCAGCTGTGACTTGTAGTTGGCATAAAAAGCTGAGCATGCAAAGGTTTCACCACTTCCAGGGATGTGTATCTGAAAAAAGGGGCAAGATATCCGAAGTATGATGTGGGAAGTAAAAAGTACTTCAACTGTATCGAGATGATCTAAACAAGGCAACCAGTTGGCTACACCTTTAGAAAGCTGAAAAAAAATTATAAATATTGCAAGTCCTCAGATTTTTTTACACCTTAAAAAACATGTACCCTTATTTTGAAGGGGATTCTGGATATAGTGCATGGGATCAAGCTCAGGATTATTGTTTATAAAGTAGCACTAGTTAGTGTGAGTGACTGTGACAGGGACCCAGATCATCAAGGAATCTGAATGATTTATTCAAAAGAAACGAGCTGGTTTTATACACTTTTTCAAGGCATGGGATTTCCTTATATGGTAATTCTCACTATGTGACTATCCCACGTTGCCACATCAGCAACACGTGTTCTAAATGTCCTTCTGTGGAGTAATCACTTCTGTTCACCCATCTGTCAGTGACCTTCTGGCAGGCTCCTCTCCATGGGGCTCTGCCGTGTGGCACCTCCTCCCCCCAGGGTCAGGCACAGGCAAACCTCCCTGTGCTGCCTACCATGTAGTTCTGCAGGTACATCCCACAGCCTGCTACTCAGTTGTATCCTATCTCTTCCTGCAAGTCATCTAATCCCTGATTTAATTAAGAGCAGGTGGAATCTTCTTAGATGTAAGTAACTCAGATACTGAGCATAAAATTTCCACATTAGTTAGTCCTGACTCAAAAATGACATTTGTTTTACTCTTCTGTAATAACTTAGCTTTTCTTTAACCCTCATACTCTGAAGAATTGATACATTTTCCCGTTTTATTTCACTTTTAAGAAAGATTTATGGAAAAATGTTGTGTAAATTTTCAAGGACTTTTGACAAAAGCTGCAAACCCAGACAATCAGGGCTGTTCCTAATACTGTGCCCGTAGGTTAAGTTCAAAATGCTACTATATGACTACTGCTACAGCAGATATTACAGTAATTAAAACACTTGAATGAGTACTGCTGTGAATGCTTTTCATAGGGCCCACAAAGTGCTAAATGCACACCACTATTTATAAAAACGATGCTTTTTTTTTTTTTTTTTTTAATCAGTATAGGACTCTCTGGACTTATTTGGAACCCAAGAAAAATGGATGGCAGAGTTGCTCTTTTTATTTCCATCTATGCAGTGCAAGCAGATGGAAGTCAATTTGATGATTTGTTTTAATGATTTAGTTGGCTAATTTGTCCCAGATTTGCTCATTTTGTTCACAGTTTGAAGAACCTGCAAATATTTTTCCTTTGTGCAATAAAGAGTACAGTGAACGCTAGCTGGGTCAGCCTGGTAGTTGTCTGAATTTTATCTTTAATACCAGCAGAGAATTCATTCTCTCCTGTAGTCACGTTTATAGAAATGGAATTTAGCTGTCTGCTTTGTCTAATTGACATTATAATTCAAAGTCAGCCAGCATTTCCTTTTCATGAATTTAAATAGGAAAATGTTTCATTTTCCTATTTAAATTCATGACAAAACACACATGATTATAATGGGCTGAAAGTTTTATGTTTCAACAATTATATTTTGTAATGCGTAACTTGTAGTGATCATTCTTTCAAAAGAGATCATTTACATGGGAAGAAATTGCCAATATTAATTTGGATATTTTCCTATAAGGGAAAGAGACCTTTGAAACTCATCCTTTCATCCAAAGTCTCAAACTGATATTCTTTCTGGCTCTCCATTGTGGTCACTCCTTTTTTCTTCATATTCTGTTTTCTTCCAGTCCATTCATTCTGTCAAAGACTAGCTGTTAGTACGTCTTTTCTTCTGCTTTCCCTCCTGTTACCTCTTTCTGCATCCTTCACTGTCTAGTCCAAGCTGCTGTTCACAATCAGAGTATGTGTAACTCTGCACTGGTCTCTGTCTCTACTTCAATAGATACTAGTCTTTCTCTCTATTGTACCTGTTCTTTTCTTTCTTCATTGGGTCTAAGGTCTAGTTTTCCTTGAGCAGGTAATATGCTGATGTAGTGGAGTCCAGTCTGATTTTAAAGAAAGTGCTTTTGTTGAGACTGCTTTCTTAGCACTGTGTCCATTTGCAGTGATCTAGCAATGGTTGTGCATATAACTGAACAGGAGATTTTATTTTCGAAGCTCATAAACAGGGGGTAAACCATAAGTGTATACAGATTTCAAGCTTCAGTGTGCCTCATCATTAAGGGAAGAACACATTTTAAGTCATTGTTAATGTTGCAGATAAACCATTTTGAATTTGACTACACACTTATATTTCCATTCAAAAAAACCCACAAGGAAACTTGTCAAGCTGAAGTGTGTGACCTGAGAAAAAAGGCAATCAATAAGAGTTTTTTAAAATATTATTCAACCTTTATGAAATGTATCAGGCTGACAGACAGAAAGAGAAATTTTCTATCTACATCTTGGATCTGACACAAGTGGTGGTTCACTCTTTGGCAAGAAGAAATGAGGGCTACTAAACTTCTATTCCCTGTATTAAGAAGGCTGTAATTTTAAGTGGTGGTCTGCCCACTCAGTAAGAAATCTCCAGGGCAGTGGCAGCTACATCATCACCAGTTAAATCAGTGAACAGTTTTGCTTTTACATAGGAAGGTTTCATACAGAACTGCTTCCATGTGTTCAATGAACAAGCCATGACAAAGTAGCATTAAATATATTTTCAGTATAACTTGTCTACTATACCAATTTTTCTTGATACCTAATGACGTATTCAGGGTGTCAACATCTCTGCCTGGTGCTGTCAAGAAGAGAATGAAATTTATTTCTACATGTGTGAGAGAATGTTTTTCAGTTTTTCAGGTTAGTGTCTTCTTAAAAAAAGAATCAGAATGAAATGGGGGAAAAAAAGACTAAGCAAAAAGCAAGAGGCAGATATTAATTATATTTTGCACTACTTTATACAGATGATCTTTTGCCTCATTTAAATAAGAAGAATTTCTGTAATTACTTTTTGTTTTAAAATCTCCTTGAATAAAGAGCATTTATTGAAAGTTAAAGCATTTTGTAGTGATGTTATTAGTACAACTGATTATCATAATGTTTTTGTCTTTAAGTGATATGAGTCAGATATTTCCCAGTGGTGCCCTTTTGTTAGCTTAAAATAATGATTTTTCTTTTCTCTGAACTGTGTAACTGTATATGTTTCACTGGAATATGCTGCAAACCTGATTGATTGATTTTGGTAAATAATCCTTTTTAATTTTTAAATACTTAATAGAATGACTTAAATATCTTTTACTCACTATTTCTTTATTTTTTTTAATTTCTTCCTTCTTCCTTTTTACAATTTTCATGAAAGAAAAAAGGAAAAAAAATCCTCTGTTGAGTCACTTGGTTACTTTCATATTTCTAGTAGTCTGTTTCTGCTCTGATTAAAGCAATTGGAAAAATATCAATTAATTTCAGATGCCCAGAATGTGAAGTAGATGCTGCACTTGTCCTGAAATTTGTCTGACTCTTCATCTGCTGCCACCAGGGTGGAGTGTAACTAAAAATTCCAGGATCTCATTTGGTTGCTAGCTCATGGTCTGTTGCATTGGTGGCTTGCAACTCTGTTGTGGATGAGTGAAAGGCAGCTCACACAAAAGAGAGAAGCAGAAATAAGTTTTATTGAGGTAATACTTGGACATAGTTCAATATAATCAATGGATTTAACCAAGATCAACAGTGGTTTACCATGGTTCATAAAGTTTGATGTTAAAATTCACCTTTTTGATTACTGCAAGGAAGAAACACAAAGGAACATTGAGTGAGAATGTGCAGTGAGGGGTAACCACAGTCAACTTAGTTCATGTCATAGAGTCCTAATGTTGTCACCTCTTGTCTTTACGCTATAAACCTTTGATATATCCTGTTGACACCCTTGAGGATCCATGGTAAGAAAACAGCTTATAGTTTAAAATATAGCTATGAATTTTATGGTTTGTTGTGGGTTTTTTTGTTTGTTTGTTTGTTTTTTTTTTTTACATTATTGGGTGACATGATGAATGAGGAGTATTTGCTTTCTTAAGTACCAAAACTTTGCATGGAAAGATTGTAAGTAAAAAGCATATTATTATTAGAGCTAACAAAATCAAAATGGAATAAAGGCTCAGAATTAAATTTCTTGTTGCTGTTACTGACTCTCTGAATAAGTTACCTCACCAATTTTGTTTTCTATCCTTTGCAGTCTTCAGAAGATGACATATATTTTGCTTCATAATGAGCAGTAATACATATTTTTTGTCCATCTTCTTGAACTTCTTTTTCTGCAATGAGTAGAGGTCATCATGCTGTAATAGCTTTCCTAACAATATAAGATTCATTCCAATGGAGTTAGGTAGTAAATCTTGATACAATGTAGAGTTAGATTGTAATAATTGATGAGAAGTGTCAGGAGCTGAATAGTTAAAGTCACAACCTATAATTCCAGTAAAATTAAATCTACAAACAATTGAGTGATTTTTTCTATATACAAGGATATTGCCTAGAAATATAAAATCAGACAAGGTTCTCGTAACAAACACATCCATTTCCAATATACACAAGTAGAGTTTTAGAGGTTGTGTCAGGATATATCTCAAAATGGCAAGTACTTGTTCAGTGTCAAATGTCTTAGGCTTTAATAGCATTGCCTTCACAAATCCTTGTTCTCACTCAACACATATATCAACATCAACAGTCTACTACTTGTTTCCCTTTTGTTGAGCCTATACCCTATGTTCTGTTATAGAGTGCAGTTCCATTATGATTTAATTTCAGCCCAGTGATGTGGGATGTAGTATATACCAAAGCTTTGGATATTTATACTAAAATTTGTGGATTTACTGTCAGTAGAGTCATAGGTAAGATTGACTAGACACCACTAGAATTTGAATTGCCTTTCAAACTCAGTTGCATTATCCCAGATTACCTCTCACACTGTGTAAGATGCCCTCTTCACCTTTTCCTACAATTGCTGTCACAGTAGATTGTACCCACAACTGAGCCTGAAAACAATGAAGAGTGAAGCAAACATTAACTTGGGTTGCACAGAGTGCATTTGCAATCAGTTGGTCATCCCTTTCCTTCTTCTCTATTGGGAAAATACATCGGATGAGAGCCATTGGTTATTTTCCAATGTAATAGCAAAGATTGTTATGGATGCTCTAACTTGTGTAAATTACTTGTTGCAGAACTTATTTGTTGGCTAAAACTTCAAGCATTCATGCTGTTTAATACTCCTAATCCTACGCGTAAGATATCAGTCACACATCTTGATTTTTTGGAGAGGTCAGGGTTGATGCATGCAACCACTCCAATCATCCTGCTCGGACATACTTAAGAATAGTGAACAAATAGGTTTAATTGCCAAGATATTGCTAGTTTCACTCATTTGAAGGAGCAAGATGAATTAAACAACACTCACTGTTGACCTGTATATTTAATTAAATAAGGTCTAATTTCATTAATATGTGAGGATAAGGTTTGTTTGATTCCGAGATTAATATGGTAGGAACTAGATTGATACGCAATAGGTGTAGCTGTTGTTGTAGAAGGGTTGTGGAAATAAGAGAAATGTTTAACTTCCCAGTGCCCACTGTGGCACCTGAACCATGATCTTGACAATAAATTGGCATACAGACTCCCATAATGAATCCACATGTCTCCATGCCTCTTGGGCATTTCCACCACTTGTTGGGTTTACCTTGGTGTTGTTACCTGTGTGCAGTTGTATAAAACGACAAGCTTTATACAACTTCAGCAGCACCATGATCATATTGTAGGGCAGCTTCTCCATCTATACTGCAAATGCGACTGTCTCCAACCCATGTCCACATTACTGGATACAGTCTATAAACACTTAGGCAAAACATAAGGTTGATTTGTGTGATCAGATTGATGTCTTCATTCTTACTGTCCACTGTTTAGTTTTGGATATGTTGGGTTTCACTATAGATACTAAGGCAGAGGTTGTGGGCCTTATATTTCTGATCGTGAGAATTGCTAGCTTCCCAGGGGAAACTTTTCAACAGTTTTCTTTTTCCCAAAAACCCTTTTGTAAATAACTACCTTTTCCCATAACATTTCCAAGTAAACATTTCTCATAACAATCTCTCTCTCAGGTGTTGTTTGCTATTTCTGTTACTTAACCAATGGAGAGAGGTGTCAATCCTATGGACCAATAATGTGTCTTTTTTGGTGCAGCATGTTATAAAAAGGCTGAATGAATTGTAAATAAAGCCTTCTAATTCTCCTCTGCCTTCTAACTAGTATCAAGAATCCTTGTTTCGTGTCCTACTGTGACAGAGGTTATCATGCCCTGTGTGTTTATTTGATTACTGCATCCTGTACTGCATCTCCTCACACTTCAGTATTGAACTTGATGGTCCTTATGGGTCTCTCAGAGTATTCTGTGATTCTCTTATCTGCACTGCCACAAAAGTGGCTGCTCTCTTGATTGATGATTGAGGCAAGTGGGTGTTAATGGGGATGTAAGTAGGTAAAAATAGATTGGTCTCAGGTTTTTCTGGACAGGTTAGAAAGAAAGAAAAATCTGCCATGCATTGATTCTGTTTTGTGTCACCCGCAATGCGATACAAACTGGACCAGCAGGGGTGGCAATTAAAAATAGGGACGAGAATGATTGAGTAAGCCCGGAAAATAACTTTAATAAAAAGCTGACGCTGACAAAAGAATGCAAGTCGAACACAGTATTGGGCAACCTCAAAAGACAGAACAATGGGGCAAACATAACAATATATACAGTGCAATCTGAGGGCATGGAACCAATGAACAATTGCATTACTATGTATGTCAAACACTGTTAGCCAATCATAGACGAGAACTCAAAACATTTACCTTATATGGTGCAACTGCATAAACATAACTGTTCCCATAATCCCATTCTTCTCATCATAACCTAACAAGATATATCCCTTCCTAGCATCCCTTTTCCCATGACCTCAGATTGATTCTGACTACATTGTTGGCCAAGGCCATCTCACTGTCAGTCCTTGCCAGTCAAACTCTCACAGTTCTGCACCTCTGCTATCAGAGCTTTCTTGACAATCAGACCACAAGGTTTAGTTACCATTAATAGCTACTGTAGTGATTTGTGGTAAATTTGCCATGACAGGTTTTACTGACTGTAATGCTATCAAGATGTTTTCTTTGGTCAAAAGGTGGAACATCAAGCTCCAATTTTGCAAAGAATGTTCAGCTCACAGGGCTACCTGTGGAACCATAAGAATTACTCAATTGATATAGTACTTTGGAAAACAGAGTATCCCACTAGCCTTGGTGTCTTAAAACTCTTGTTCAATAAGCCATTAGCTTTTTTTTTTTTTTGCAATCCCATTTGATTCAGGATAATATGAGGTATAGAATAACCATTGAATTTCTTGTTGAACTAAAATGATAGCCTGAATTTTGTCCTTTGGCCTTCTGGCTCTAAGTCACCATAAAAAAGACGGATACTACTTCAGCTCCTGTGAGGATATACTGGTATATCGCAGAGCAAAATATCACTGGCCTGAGGTAATCAATTTGCTATGTTGACCACAAAGTTTTTTTCCTGATTGATATGTAGGGGTGGTGCTGTATCAGGATGACCTGTTTGTAATTTTATTCAATGTTGAGGACATTACTTCACTAGTTTTTCTATTTAGGTGCCAACTCTGGCTCTCTGCAGGAAAATAAAGTGCTTCTTTACCTCTGTGACCTAATTTTTTGGTGTTGCCATGCTCCAAAGAGGTACCATTTGGGATTTAGAGAATTCACTCTTTTTATTTTCCTAACTTTAGTCAATAAATTTGCTTCTTGGTTTCACTGTGCGTCTGGTTTGTTGCTGTCAGCATGAATTTTCATCTATCTTATCTTGAATGGTGGTTTTTCTGGCTGTAGTTAGTAATGGTTGTCAATCTTGAGTTCTCTAAACTGGAGACCTGCTTTCTTCCTAGTTCAGAGATTGCATTGACAGAGCCACTTTGAGTAAACAGCCTACACAGTATGACAAAGTATATGTAGGATTTTTGCTCCTTTCTGTGTTGCTAAAATGACTTCTCTTTGTTCTCCTACTTGTATGCTGCTTTTGTCTTTAATTTTTTGTTTGCCAGTTGTCATGTTCATTGCAGCACTCTTGTTTAATATTTTTGTAGAGGTCCCAGTGAATCAAATGTCTTCTGTTGGTGTTCCCTCATTGAAATTGGTAAGGTGAGGTTTCCCTCACTAAATTGGAAATTGGTGAGATTTCAAAGCTTATATAATGCTAATGGATATGCATTTAAAATAATATTTAGCTTAGAAACTTTAGTATGTCCCTTAATTACTTTCATTCCCCTCCAATTCCTGTCAAATAAGCCAAATATTTTCTGCCCGTGCATTTTGGTGATATGCTTTCTGAATGATAGTCCCGTCTAGAACTGCTTCTAGCAAGTTGGATGGTCATCTGCTTTGTACAGGCTGTCTTTGGTGTATTTTCTCAACTTGTCTCACTACTCTGACTAAAGACATAAGCTCCTTTCCCTATTCAGGGTATCCAAGTCCATCTATTTAATCACAGTCAAGCTGAATAATAGAAGTCTCTTTGGTCTGTCAGGGCCAGTTTGAAATAAATAAGTACCATATTCAGTAAAACCCTGTTCGACTCTTATAAGGTTATGAGGGTGTACTGATCCAAATGACTAACACGGTTTTAATTCTTCAGTCAGAGTTTTTATCGCCTCCTTATATTCTTATTTCCACTTCCAGGGTTTGACTTTATTTAAAAGTTAATATAATGGATGAACAATGATAACAAATCCAGGTACATACCTTCTCAATTATTCTAAAATTCCCATCAACTGTTTTAAGTCTTTCTTAGATTGGGGTATTTGCAGCTGTTCCATTTTTCTTCAGACATCTAGAGGAAGCACTACAGTGCCCACTATTCTCCAAGTACTTAAATACTTTCTACTTGATTCCTGATACTTATCAGATGGAATCACAGCTTCTGCTTTATGTAGCTCTTGCCACGCTGATGCTGCTCCTTCCCTCACATTTCTAGGGAAAGATTCTCTGGCTAGAATATCATCTATACGTTGGTGCAGTTTGACATCATGGGGGAGTGAGACTGTAAAAGTTCAGCAAGTGCAGCATGGGCAATTGTAGTTGAACGTTCATATCCTTGGAGTCTATTAAAGATATATCTCCAAAGTAAAAGAAAATTCTTCTTTATCTTCTTCTTGTAAGCAGATCGTAAAGAGCATATCTTTCACATCTAGCACTGCCATCTGTGAGTATGCTTCTGTTTGTAGTGTAGCTGCTGAAATTACAATACTGAATACTGAAGTCATTAGCAGGACTCTGTTGTCATTTACGCACTGATGACCAATTATTAAATTCTACCTCTTATCTGGTTTTTAAACTGGCCAAAGCAGTGAATTGTACAGCGTGCAAGTTCTGGAAATAATTTGCAGTTTTTCCATGACCACTATTACCTCGGAAATCCTTAACTGTGTTGCAGCAAAAATCGGGTATTGTGGTACATTAGTAATCTTTGAATCAGGTAGTGCAGGGGCTGGATGTCGGATCTAACCCCTCAAGATCTAGGCTCCTCAAGATTTGAGACAAACTTTACAATTATGGTTAGTTGTTAATCACTAGCTCTGCCTGGGCAATAATAATTAAGCAATTGCATAGGGAATGCCGTATGCTTAGTTAATCTTTTGTTTTAAGGAAAATTGAAGAAAATACCAAGATGAATGGGCTGTCTGGATGATAGCCACAAAGAGTCAGCAGAACTGAGCAGTAACTTAGGCAAAGGCAATTTCTGCAGAGGGAGGTCACAATCAGTGAGTCATTGACCACCTGCTAAGGGTCTTGGGTCTGTTTTTCAGCTGATGGATTGTCCAGTCCTATTTCATAAGCATGGTTTGCAATGCCACGCATTAATTCTGCCCAAGTAGGGAGTTGTTTGCAGGGACTGTTATCACCAAATGCCTCCAAATTATGTTCTGAATATTTTTTAATTTCATACTGTTTTGCAAATAAATAAGTTTAAGAACTGCTAGGACTCCCCTAAGTAGTAGTTTTAGCATCACATAATCAGTTGTAGCAGATAATAGATTATAATTGGATTCTTCTTTATGTATGTCTTGTATAGGCAAATTTTGTGATGACTGTAGGAGAGCTCATTAAGACATCTTATGTGTTCATCTTGCTCCATAGCATATATTTTCCCAGCTCAGTAAGCTATCCTGCTGGTGGTAGAATGGCACCCCATAGGTTCTACATTTAAGAGAGGTCCTGTACCCCAAATCTTTTTTGATTCATGTCTACTCAGCATTATTCAGTGGGTGATGTTCAGCAGCCTTGCCACAAACACTGTTTCGATTTCACCTTCTTGTTATATTTTTTCTTGTAAATTTGTCAACAGTAAGAGATCCTGGAGTGATTCACACTGCATCACAGAGCACTACCCTGAGGTCTGTAAGACTGTTCTGTTTTTATGATGAGTCTGGCTTTGGAAAACAAAGAATGAATGATCTTTTCCTTTGTTGTGTCATTGATATCACCCTATATGCTCCCATCCCACAGTTCAGGTGATACTATTAATTTCCCAATCTACCCAGTCTCAGGTTGATAAGCAGCCTCCATAAGCATAAACTTGAACTTTTCTTCTAACTTTTATTCCTTCAACATTTCTTCCTGTAACTATTTCAGAAGCTGTTCAATTTTCAAATACAGTATTAAGTCTTTCTGTCTTCTATTTAATTTTTTTTAGATCTTGCTCCTTTTTTTTATTATTCTTCCTATCCTAATAAGCAGCTTCTTAGCAGGTACCCACCATTTTACAAATGTTTCCTTTCCTTTTCCATCCTTTTCATGTCCCCTGTTTTGGCTTTTTTTCCACAGCTTCCCAACCATACCAGTTATCCCAAGTACAGTTTTCTGAGAAGTTGGGACTTCAGTTTATTTCATGACTCCAGAAATAATCTGTGATACTACTTGCCATACTTTTGACAATCCAAATTTGTTGCAGATGAATGAAAGGCTCATCATCCAAAAGAAAGAAGCAGTGATATGTTTTATTGAGGTAAAATAATCATATGACAGAGTTCAATGCATCTTTTAGAGTTCAATGCATTCAATGGAATTTAAAAAAGTTTATTACTGTTTTACCAAGGCTCAATTAAGTTTCACAGAGAGTTCTACCTTATTAATTACTTCATGAAAGAAACACACAAAGGCACATTGAGTTAGAATCGAGTTTCACACGAGACCAGAAATGCAAAGGATAAGGAAAACCATTCCTCTGAGTCATGAGACTCAGAAAGGACCCTATTCTCAACTCCTTAGACAGTCTAGGTTTGGCTAGGTCCAATCTTAGTTGCAGATTTGGACAATGGTTTATATCTCATGGAAATATCGGTACAAAGTTTATAATAATTAATATTGAGTAGATACATGAATTGGTAATGTTTCATTAGTATTAATTCAGTGTTTCCAGTCGCTTACCAAAGATCTGTTGTAAGTAAAGGTATTTTTCCATCTTGGAAAAGGAAGAATTCTTCGTTTCAGGTAAGGGATCTCTAAACCTTGTGAATCATCCCTACCCAAGGGGAGAGTAATTGGCATATTGCACTTCAGGGAGAGCTCAAAACTGTGCTCATCCTGATGGGAATATATAGAGAATGAAGTAGCTGGCTGCTAGTCAGTAATATAGACACATTAGATGTCTTTATTTTAGCTCTTCAATCTAGTTTTGTACTTTGGTTATCTTGTGGTTTTGGGGTTTCAAATCCAGGTTACAAAATTTTTTTTCAAGGCACCTTGACTCCCTTGTATGTGAGACAGGAGCTTTCCAGGTCACAGGTTCACCACAGGGTGTGAGATTTGTTGCTCTTTAGTCAGCCTGAAAAAAATTACAGCAAAGGATCAAGTGCATCTGTCACAAATTCTCACATTGTTCATAGACTAAAGGAGTTGCACTGATTAATCACTGGAGTGCCTGGGCATCCTGTGGATCATGCCAGAGTTCAAATCATGGTAAATAACAACAGGAAAAGTGAAACTCAAGAAGAAGGTGGCTAACTGAGCAACAGGAAACTAACAGGAGCCTGTATGCTGGGTTGGTTCTTCAATGGCTGCTGAGAGATCTGCTCTGAAATGATTAGCTTCAGGAAGGAATAATGTTTCTCTGATGTGTGCAGTTGCTGCACTGACTGCTCAGCAACTTATTCAGGGGAAGTGAGACAAAACCTGTTTTCTCAGTATTCTGAGACTTACTTCTTTTACATATGTGATATTAAGTCAGAAAATGTATTCTTGATTTGTATAACATATAATCCTGATCTACTTTCTGTTTGGTAAATTTTGCTATTCCTCCTCTGGACATATCAGACCACTAGTACTTCCAAGTTCACAATGAAGATGATGCTCATATTTCTGTTGGCATTTTAGAGTTGAGTTAATTAACATTTTTATAGGAGCAATAATTAACATTTTATGAGCTGGATTCCCTCATCCCTTGAACCTACTTTGGCTTCACTTCTTACTGGAACATATAAGAGGGTAATGTTGCAAAATGCTAATGGTCAGTTTGGGTTTAAGGGCAAAATTCACTTAATAAATGCTGCTGACTTGCAGTAATAGCAAGAGCTCCATTTGAAGGAAAAGAAGTGGCAGGAAGCCCTTAGCACCAGTCCAAAATTCTAAGCTAACAATGAATGATAATTATTCTATGAATGTTATTCTGTTTGCTGTTATGCTGGCTAATATTGTCTTAGTGATATGACAGCCCCTCAACAATCTGAATGAGTGTTATTTTATATTTAGATTGTAAGAAAATAGGGGCAGACCTCTGTGGTCTCCTGACACTTCTAGCAAAATGGAGTTTGGAGTAAAGTGCCAAAGTGCTATGCCAGGTCAAAATTTTAATCGCAATAATTGATCTGTCAGAAACTTTGAGGAGATGTCTAGGAAAGCAGAAAGTTTTAATGTGTACCTAGGTAAATTTCTCTCAGTAACACTCCAAAGTTTATCCTGTCTTAAATAGCATTGTTGACAACTCCCGGCACAGAGATCCAGATTACAAGAAATAATAACAGCAGGTATATTTGTGCCTTTTCAGACATAGTTACTTGCATTGTGGACAAAATGCAATTAATTGCGTATCTGTTATATTTGCTTCAGTTTCTGCAGTATCTATGGTAGATTTCTGTGTGTGTCCCACTAATTTAAAAAGAATTATTGTAGTTAGTTCTATTAATAAAGAATGTTACACAGATAGAATACTATATTATCCAAATGCAACCATGCTGTGTTCTTGTCTTAGTTTTGGCTAAGACAGAGTTAATTTTGTCACAATTTCTATGAGGGAGTGTGGAGCCTGGATCCATGTGGGCATGTCTAGATTATTTATTCTGTATCATGCACATCATAACTGGGGGACATGGCTTCAGGTTGAAGAAAAAGAGAAAACGATGTGGAACCACTACCATTTTTGTTCCCTTTTTATCCTGGGAGCAAAGCGGAGTACAGAGTGGTGGTGTGATGTCATGAAGATGGTCCAACTTGGAGGGTTTATTCATCACAGTTTTTCCTTTTTTCAGGCTTGGGGGAGAAGTGTGAGTATGGTGGATTTTTCTGCTGTTGTTTTTCATTGTCTTGAGGGAATAAAACACTGGTGTGGTAACATCCACCATTTTCTCCTTTGTCTAGGGAACCCACATGTTGCTGGTAACATCGGGTCACTTGGAATTTCATGAGCATTTTTTCCATGAAATTACCCTCTTTTAAAAACCATTGTTATTAATATTCTTGCTGTTAGTGTTTGTTTCCTTATCTCATTGCTGTTTTTCTAATAAATCATTATCTCAACCCATAATCTCTGCTTTTTCGTCCTTTTCTTATTGGAGGGACAGGGCGAGGCAAGCGGCCACTTGGAGATAAATTTCTAGCTGGTTTTAAAAAACAACTGTTCTTAATGTTTTTGTGAACCAAGTAACATATTTTATTAAGATTTCAGTTCACAGAGATGTGTACTTATAGCTATGGTCTATCAAATGTTCTTCTTTATCAATACAGTATTCTAGTGCCAGTCTTTTTAGCTCCATGGATCTTGGTTTACTTGTGATGAGTGATCTGTGTTTTGCAGTATACTTTTCCTCATCATATGACAGGAGTATCTCATTAAGAAAAAAATCTTATTTTTTAAAATTTGAGATTTAAAAAATAATTTAAACTAATTTTTAGAGAATTTAACCTGTAAAGATTTATCTACTGAAGATTTAAGTCCTTGCTCTTGCGTTTTGCAGAATACCTAGAGTAGTACTGGAGGTTTGCTCAGCAACATTGAGTTTCACATCAGATGTCTCTTGCAATCTGTTTTACTTGTCTCCTGATACTGTTTGAAGTAGTAGGGAGACTGTGTGCGTAGAAAAAATGTGCAGACTCTGGCAGAGTGGAAAACAATTGTTGTCTGTATTATGCGCTGGAGAAATCGCAAAGAATGGAGCATTATGTCATTTAATGCGTGTGGTTTACGACATTTTCTTGGCTCCAGCTGGCTAGGACAAATGTTCTCTTTCAAAATCTCCTTTACTTTAGAAATCCCAAGGGGGCTAGAGGGGAGAGTAAGGAAAGACAAATGCAATTTATGTCCTTATTTCTAGTCAAAATGTTGTGGAATGAAAATCAGTGTAGTTTCTGCAGCACTACTTCATGTGCAAACATTGGATAATTTGTCAGCTGAAAAATAAAAAAATTAGGTAACAGGTATGATTGCTGATGATACTGGGAAAAATTAATGACTCACAAACTTTGACAAGTAATTGAATGTTTCAAAAGTCAAGTTCTTTAATCTTCACCTGAGTTGTAATGCTATTATAAGAGTTAACTTTTTAATGCTACACTTTCAACAGACAATATAGCATCAGAAGAAAATGCACAAATGTTGATAAAACAAAAAAGTGTGCATTTTGAAAAGAAAGTTAACCATTTTTTAATGCTACACTTTCAACAGACAATATAGCATCAGAAGAAAATGCACAAATGTTGATAAAACAAAAAAGTGTGCATTTTGAAAAGAAAGTTAACCATTTTGAAATTTAGAGAGAAAATACTACAAGTAACAAATAATTTTAAAAAAGGTCAAGGAGGAAAAAGTCACTCTTTTCTAACAGTCTGATGAGGTCTAATGAATACTTTAGCTGTCTTTTTGCAGCTTAAGATAAACTTAATGATGTGCCAGTAAGTAATGACCAAAAATGGAAATATTGTAGTTTTTCTACACATTTTTCTGACAGACAAGAGAAGTAAAACTAAGTTTATGTAGGTTGAAGGTATCAAAACACACTTATTTTAAAATACTGAACTGTAAAGTCCAGGAGCGATTGAGAAGCAATGTTATATGTAGTTTCTTGTTCTGATTTAATATTTTAGCACTGTTGAAGTACCTTGCACAAACAAAATCAATTTGCTTATCATTAAAATCTTGATAGACTTCCTCTGGGAAGAGCTATTCTTTCAAGAGAGCAAACACTAATAGCAGAACTGGCCTAAATGTCCAGCTGTTCACAGTCTAGCATTTATAATGGCTCTAAAAAATATTTTGTCTCCTGCAACTTGCCTAGCATATTACAGAAGTTATGATGTATTAAAAATCTCAGTATTTTGGCTGGGCAAATAGGCTTGCTCCTCTTCCATCACCAGCTGGTGATTATATTTTGAGCATTTGCTGCATATGTAGTGATTGTTGTGAGATCAGCCCTTCTTTAGATATTTCTGTGACAATTTAATGCTGGTACAAGAGGGCTGGGCAACCAGTTGTTATTTTGGCTGCTGTATAAGTTGGCCAAATTTAAATGGACCATAGGATATAGACAGAGTGGATCTACTATACATGTATGAAAGTGTACATCCATGTGAAATCAGTTCTGCTGTCATTCACCACAGAGAAGGACTACCTGAAAAAAGAAGAAGCCAATTACAAGATGTCTTCAGGTGGATTGTCTGGAACCTTGACCTAAGATATGTATCAATTAAGTAGAATGTCTGTTATGGATATGGGATATGGACTTTAATCTCTTATTTCCCCCGTTTCAAGTTAGATCTCTTCTAGGAGTGTAGAATGGCAGTCTCGCTGGTCTTACTGTACTGTGGATTCATTGCTAATATCAACGTTGCAGTGATGCTCTAAGTTTTAGTTTTCATCTTTTTCAGATTCTGTGCTGCCTAGGGGTGTTGTTCTGAGCTTCCTATTGAGCGTTAGTTAAGCTCTCTTCACAGAGTAGGTAGACAAAACAAATCCTTTTCCAGGTGGAGACCAAGAACAACTTTCAAGCCCAAAAGCCTAAACAGCAGTTTACTGAAGAGAGAAACAAGAAGGATGGGATCTCACAACCTGAAGCTGTAATTAAACCCCAATATGCATATAGACCAAAACTTATAAAAATGTGATACTTTATGATCAGCGGTTCATTTTGTGGCCATTCTTTGTCCACCTTGCTTGTAACCCTGGTCAGGTTCTTGTCCTGTTCAAGGTGTATCCTAGAGGGCTTTAAATAAATACCTACTTTATTCTGTAGCTCTGTCCAGTCTCTGTTTCAGCTCAGCCTTCCTAAGACATCAGCAGGAGCTGTAAATTGATTAACAATATCCCTTTCAAGCAGCAGAAGAATAAAGTCTACTGCAAGAAGTATATAACCTGCCAAATTTATTCGTTTTTAGTCTGTCTAAATAGATCAAGAATATGGTCATCACACTGTTTTCAGACAGCCACAAAAGGATCCTCTGGAAATCATCTGGTCCAAACTCCTTTCCAGGTTTCCAATGTTAAATTAATTCAGCTGTGGCTGCATCTCTTCAAGTCTTGGAAATCTGCAAGACGGGCATTCTTAGACCTCTGAAACTTGCTCAATGCTATATTATACTGCTAGTAAGGGCACTTTAACCTATGTTCTACTTTAACCTGTCAGTGCGCTGTTTGTGGCCATTTCTATTTGCAGACTGGCTTGGGGAAAAAGAGTAATGTGCATACTCTGTGATGAATGATTTTCCTTAGTCTGTGGTGTGTCTACTGTCAACTGAGAGTCTTTGTCCTAGGTCAGGAGGGATGCTGGGGTGAGCTGAACAGAAAATCATGTTGCAACATCCAATTTTGTTCATCAAAAACATAGTAAGATCTGGAGAAACTCACCAGGCATATGGATTGACTGGTTAGAAGTGGATTTCTTTACAAGACGTCCCGTTGGCCCCAGTGATGTTTCTTACACAAAATGTAAAGATCAGATAAGAATGTGATTTTCTTTCTAACCAAAGAATATGTCATTACTTTTCTTCACACCATATTTTCATAACTTTAATGCACCAGTTCAAAAGCTGAGAGAGGGAGTGCAAAGAACAAATACAGTATAGACACCTAGAAGGGAAATAGTGACCTTTGCACAGAGAGATTTAGATTTCGTATTGATGGGAATCAGTTTGAAGTGTCTTGTAGAACACCTGTGTTATGTTCTGTAGGGCTCATACTTAAAATATTCCTAGAATCAATGGGATAAATATTGTGTTTTTTCATAATTGCCATATACTTATTTTATGGAGTAGAATTTAATTTTAGCTGGTATTGTAAAGCCATACTAACTTTGAAAAAAGAAACTGCATTTCTGTAAATATAAAAATACGTGCAGATATTGGTATGTACTGTGTCAGCAGTTTTCATTGCCAAACTTCATTTTCTAGATTTATTGTGCATCTTGGTGTTTACATAAGAAATATATACATGTGTGTGCATTTGTAATATGTTTCCTTGCCTATGAATCTAACCATCTGTCTGTCATTTCACTGTAGTATTCCATGTATTGCAAAGATTAACTGGTAATAGCTGTGTCTTTTTAGTTCTACCCCATGGAAAGTCTGTAAACAGAATGTCCTTTAATCTAAAAATTACATGTAAAATTTAGGTGAGAAACCACATTACCTTGGTTTTATAGATCTATTTTTGAATGTGTCCAGGACTTAGTATTCTTCTAAATGGAGTGTGTATTCAGTAAGTGCATGTTTATTATGTAGTTGGCTATTGCCTTGGCAGCTAAGAAAGCTTTCCCTTTTGTCTCTTTATGGGTGCTAGACCAATACCAGAAACATTTTTTCTCACTTCATTAAATCTAAATAGACCTTAATGGTTTTTAAAGCCATGCCCCTAGTAATAGTAATAATATTGCACTGCATTTTTTTCCTTATTGCTAGCTAACTGTAGAATAAACCTACTTCTCTTACCTCTATGTAAAATTATGTTTTTAATTTGAATGCAGTTTTAATCTCTAGATAAATTCCCTGATAAAATTAAATTAAGTAAAAGTAAATCATGCTAGAAACGCACACAAAAAAAATTAACTTAATGGCAATAATGTGTTTTTGGGATTTGTTTTGCTTCTTCCTTAGAAAAGAAACAGAGAGACGGTACTGTATTTGCTGAAAATTTTGTACATTAACAAAGGATAATAAAAATAGGAAAGAAGTTATTAATTATTTAGTTTTTAAAGATGAAAAGCCCTCACTTTTTCTTCTGCTGATTATTATATTATTTGAACCCCATGGATTAAGAAGAAATAATGAATGTATCTGCTTCAACATTGCCTTCCTGAAGAGTATTGTGGACATATTGCAAGAACTACTGTCACAGAGACCTTTATCAAATTAACAAAAAAATTCATGCTTAATAATCTCCAGAAAACTGAAGAAAAGTAATTCTTGACTAATTTCTTTCACAGGCTTTGCAGACTGGCACATTTGCATAAATTACATGAATCTTCAAAACATGAGATCTTGAATCACAGAGCGTAGCATTAGAAAAATTATTCTTGTGGTATTATATGCATCTATTTGTGCTTCAAAGTAATGCAAGTACCTATTGCTTCAAGGGCAAGAACTGTCTTACACGATCAATGAAATAATTAAAGTAAGGAAAGGAGGGTTTCTAATTGGACACTGAAATATTAACTTGTTAAATTGAATTTTCCTGGAGGCGATCCCTTAAATTAAGTAGTGACATGTTAGGATTGACATGAATAACCTGATACACAAATATTTGTCTTTGTTAAGTTGCTCATTTGGGAAAATTAAATCTGTCTTTAGAAACTGGATTTTTTTAAGTCTTAAAATAATCATTACTATGTGTAATATTTCTAGTGCAATAGACAATTCAAAATACTGCTTCATACATAGGAATCTTGTTTTTCATTAATAACTAAGAATCTCTCTGTTACAGAGATAAGTCCAAAAACGCCAGCTCCTTCTGAAGAGGTGTTTCTTTTGGTTTTTTTTTTAATGTGCTCTTGCAGTTGCAGTGGCTTTTTTACAGGTATAGAGGTTGATGCTTTTTCTTCTTTCTAATAGCATTTTAGCATAGACTGGGATAACCTGATCCCAAATAAAAATTATGATGAAAGTAAATGCATTGCATAGACTACACCATTTCTCTGCCATCCTGCAGAATATATAGAACATTGATGTAAAAAAACAACTGAACTTGTTTTTCTTTCCCATGTGAGGTAACTCTGAGCAACTCTGGTATCATCCCTGGTATGACATCAAAGTGCCATAAATGGTAGTGACTTCCCTGGCACACACCAAACAAACTACTGGATTTATATGAAGATCATATAAACTGTTCTGCTGTCTCTGTTCAGTCATCCAAGAACTGGGACATTTATCCTGGTATACATTAGGACATCGAATCCTCAAGAAATATTGTAGTGGTTAAAAAAATAAATAAGTAAAAAAAATATTCTGCTGACAATTACTGCATAGCTATGTGAACAAAATTGTAGGGTAGTAAGAAATAGTGCATCATTTTTAATGACTTAGTTTAGAAAAGCTAAATTTTTAATCCATCCATCTCCAAAAATCTCAACCCAAACTCCCAATAAAACCTTAGCTCTTGCTTTTCTTATTGTCCTACTGAAATTGTTCTTGTTTATTTGCTGAGCAGTGCAACTTTTATACTACTTTCCATTGATAACAGCATAGAAAACAAATCAAAATTACAATTCTATTAACCTAGTAAGACTATAATAATCAATATGACTTATGCATGTAAATTCTTGGATTTTTCCTTGAAAAATCTCTCTATATTAATTCATCTCCCTGCTCTTATGAGACAAATTGATGGTTACTGTTTTTCTTAAAAATGTTAGAAGCCTTTTGCTATTACCTTGAAACAGCAATAATTTAGAAAAAAAAAAAAAGAATATTCAATACAGAAGAAACAAATCTTTAAAATATATAGATGGATACCAGTGCCATGCCTTTGTTGGATCCCTGAAATCTTCTGTCTGGAAACGTAGTTAGCATGCTGGTATCTACTGCTGTTTACCAATGTAATGCTCTTTTTAATTGCATTTCCTGCTCTGCCTTCATGTTTCTTTTTCAACATTTATAATTTATGAGCCATTAAAGATGTTGTCTGATGTAGGAGCAGCACAGAACAGATTAACTGCTGCTGTAAAACACAAGTTTTGGCAGTGTCAATCAAACTATGCTTTCTGCATAGTAATGTGAATTTTAGTGGTATCTATGAGAAGTTGTTTAACTCATTACCCCTGTGAATGCCAAATAACCCTATAACTAAGATACAGGTACTTATGATGAAAATCAGAAATTTGATTCTCATCAGTTGTCAAGAAACTGGCTCTGACTATATAGGTTATGCGTATTTGCTGACAAAATCTTTTTAAAATCCAACTATTTTCTCAATACTGAAAATATTCAGAGCTGAGAATTATCAGAACACTTCCTCAATGATGCAGAATAGCAGCCCATCAAAATCAAGACCATTTGCAACCCACAAATAGTTTTTTTACAGAAGACTTCTTAAGATAAAAGTGTTTTGATAGAGGAAAGAGTGGAACAAAAGACAGTGGAAATGGACAATTACCACTTTGGGATGACCCTGACTGCATCTCTTCCTGAGCAAGAGCAGTAACTTGCATCTAAATGAACTGATATCCAAGTAACCACTTGTTAGCCCAGGCTTGATCTACTACTTTTTCACTGACCTTGTTGAAAAACAGTCACTTTGGTCCACCATGTTCATACAGAGGTTGTAACATTTAGAGCTGATCAGGTTCAATCGTGGACCTCAAGGACTGCTGTCTTTTTCCTCTGTTCTATGTGCACTTATCCAGCACATCACTGAGGACATTACCATTTTAATCTTTAGAATCTCTTGTTTTCCCTGTTTTCTTATGTGTCAGTATGTGCCTTTTTTTCACCTACCTTAAAGAGAAATAAACTAAAACATATGAAATCAGTAAATAGAGTTTTTTGGTTCTTAGGGAAGTAAGGAGGGGGTTCAGCAGAACTTGCACGCTGGATTTCCAGAAGGCAGAATTTGGTCTCTTTAGAAGGCTGGTTGAGAGTCTCTTGGGAAGCAGTCCTGAAGGGCAAAAGAGTTCCAGAGCACTAGATATGCCTCAAAAAGTTACCAGACATATCTTAAAGGTACAGGAACAGATTGTCCCTATGTGCTGAAAGATTAACTGTAGAGGAAGAAGACTGGTCTGGCTGAACACAGAGCTTTGGCTGGGATTTGGGGTTAAAAGAAGAAAGAAGTGAGGAAGGGTCAGGCAGCTCAGGAGGGCTATAAGGTTATCATGAGGTTGTGCAGGGAGAAAGTTATAATGATCAAAGTCCAACTAGAACTTAATCCTGATACTACAGTAAAAAGCACTATAAAGTTTTGTGAATTTTTCAGGAACAAGATGAGCGATAAAGGGAATCTACGTCTTCTACTGGATGCAAGGGGAAATTTAATGACCACGGCTAAGGAATAGGCTGAGGTTTCTAATTCCTTCATTACCTTAGTCTGTAATAATACAACCAATTCTCAGTGTATTCAGTATCCTGAGCTGGAAGGCAAGGACAGGGAGCAAATGAAGCTGCCATGATCCAAGGGAATGTGTTTTGGGACCTGCTACACCTCTCAGACACACACAAGCCTATGGGATTGGATGGGATACACCCAGAGGTACTGAGGGAACTGATGGAAGTGCTCACTGATCCACTTTCAATCATTTGCCAGCAGCCCTGGCTAGCCAGGGAGGTGCCAGATGATGGAAGGCTAGTCAGTGTGGCAACCATCTACAAGAAGGGTCAGAAGGAGGATCCAGGGAACTACAGGTCTGTCAGTCTGATCTCAGTGCCAGGGAAAGTCACAGACCAGATCATCTTGAGTGCCATCATGCAGCCCCTACAGGACAGCAAGAGGATCAAACCCAGCTAGCATGGACCTGAAAGAGAGGTCCTGCTTGACCAACATCATCTTCTATAACAAGGTAGTCTGCTCAGAGGACAAGGGAAGGTTGATGGATGAATACTTGGACTTCAGTAATGCCTTTGACACTCTTTCTCACAGCATTCTTCTGGAGAAGCTGGCTGCTCATGGGTTAGACAGGTGCAGTATTTAGCCCGGAGAGTGATGGTGAATGGTGAGACATTTACCTAATGGCTCAGCAGTAGTGATGTACTCAAGGGCTCGGTATTAGGGCCAATTAGATACTGTTTAGTATTTTTGACACACATCTGGATGAGTGGATCATGTTTGCAGGCAACACCAAACTGGGAGTGAGTGTTGATCTACCGGAAGGTAGGAAGTTCTACAGAGTGATCTGGACAGGATGAATCAATGGCTGAGGCCAATTGAATCAGATTCAACAAGGGCAAGTGGCAGATCCTGCTCTTTGGTCACAACAACCCCATGCACTACTACAGGGTGAGGCGGAGTGGCTGGAAATCAGCCCATTGCAAAGGGACCATCGGGCCATTATTGAAAACTGTCTAAACATGAGCCAGAAGTGTGCTCAGGTGGCCAAGAGACCAATTGTATCCCAGTCTGTATCCAAAATAGTGTGGCCATTGGGACAAGGATATTGATTGTTCCCCTCTGCGCAGCACTGGTGAGGCTGCAACTCAAAACCTGTGTTCAGTTTTGAGCCCTTCACTGCAAGAAAGGAATTGAGGTTCTGGAGCATTTCCTGAGAAGGACAACAGAGCTGGTGAAAGGCTGGAGCACATGTCTGATGAGGAGGGGCTGAGGGAGCTGGGGTTGTTTTGCCTGTAGAAAAGGAGGCTCAGAGAGGACATTATCAATCTTTA
Source organism: Cettia cetti (assembly GCA_013401135.1). Lineage (NCBI taxonomy): Eukaryota > Metazoa > Chordata > Aves > Passeriformes > Sylviidae > Cettia > Cettia cetti. The sequence continues at coordinate 90,233 of VZUI01041763.1, forward strand.
CAACTGCCTGAAAGGAGGCTGTAGCCTTGTGGGGGTCAGTCTCTTCTCCCAGGTAACAGGTGATGGGACCAGTGAAAATGGACACACTTTGCACAACAGAAGGTTTAGACTGGAGAGTAGGAAAAATATTCTGGTGAAAAATGTCCTCAGGCTTTAGTGCAGACTACAGAGGGAAAAGGTGAGGAAACCATTCCCAGAGGTATTTAAGCAACATGGTTTAGAGGTTGACTTAGAAAAACTGGGTTAATGATTGGACTCAAATGTTTTTAAGGGTCTTTTCCTATCTAAATAATTCTATGATTCTGTGATTCTATTCATAACTATTGTGTCAGGTTTTCAAATATAGGCTTGGGGGTAGCAAAGGCCACCGAGTTTCAAGTAAGAAAAACTTCTCCTTTTCTTAATTATTGCATTATGACACACTGTTAAAAATGTGTAAAGAGATTCAGATTAAAACCTGCTTATGCCAATCCAGCCCCATCTGTGCAAAATTGCTGGCAATAAAAATATTTCTTAGAAGGGAGTTCTCAGTATTTTTCTTTTACGTCCTTTATAAGTGCAGATACTTTCATCGTACTGGCTAAAAAATACAATAAATATCCCTAGTTTTTTTTGCATGTCCTTTTCCTCTTTTACATATTACTTCTTTAAAAATTACTCTCTAAGTCAAAACACTAGAAAAAAAAAAAAGACCAAAAACTGTCAAGATATTTAGTGGTGGCTAAATAGGCCAAATAGAACGATTCCTTTTTTCATTGTCCCATGAAGCTCATTTTGTATTTCAAGTAAAAACAATAATAAATAATTACAAATCACTCCTTAAAATAAAGTTTTAGCAGACTATCAGTGGGAAAGGAGCTTACCTGTATCTCTAAATCAATCTCTTGAGTCATTACACAGGTGATGAAGATTCCTGCCTCTATCTTTATACAGTGCCCACTCTTCTTCAAAAGTCCAGCAGAGATGGGAATAGAGCATGGCTGGGGCTTTGTGATCCACCTGTCCTTGGTCCCTGTATAGGGATGTGAATGTCACAGTCACAGCCCTACCAAATCAATGCAGCCAAGGCATTGAGCTGATGCTGTCAGTGACCATCGTCATGATCCAGAGGGGAAAGCTGTCAGATTCTGAGTGCAAAAATGTGAAGCAGCCTACTCACAACGACAGTGTTTCTCATCCCTTTGGTAAAAGGCTGAAAAGAGAGATATGGTCCTTTGAACTTCTTTTATTCTAAGTGTTCTAGTCTCTCTCTGGTTCAATGCTTTCCTGAATCCTTCTAAAGTTTTACATAACTTCTGCATTTCCTTCCTTTCAGCTGCAGAGTATATTCTTTAGCATGTAAATATATCTCTCAAAATTCAAGTACAGAGAGTCATGCATCAGCTGGTCCATGAATTGTGCATTAGCTTTGTGCATGCTGAAGTCGTTGGCAAATTGTTGATTTATTATTTATTGAAGTAATAAAGGCCAGCAGTTTTAAATAGACCTTCAATTTGCATTGCTTCGTGTGTCTTGGAAAAAAATCTTTGCCATCTAAATTGCTGTAATGTATTTTAAACATATCTTCTTATTTATCCTGTATTTCATGTGGAAAAAAATGAGTACTATGGATGTATATAAAGTACTTACAACACATTCCAGTTTCTTTGATGAGAGGCTTTATAATTGTTCTGAAGGACTCCTTTCTAATTGTATTTATTGTCAGTAAAGTTGATCTTTCTACTAATTTTATATTTTTCTGATCTTTAAGCATCCTAATTATCCTTTTCTGCTAATAGAAGTTGTTTCTTTTCTTGTTTTATGCTATTTCATACTACTTACTTTTTCATTACTTTTGAACAAACTGTAGCACACACAGTTTTCCATCTCTTCTGATATTTTTCTTTGAAAAACATTTTTTCTTTACAATGTGATAAGTGGTCTTGCTTTCTGCTGTGAATCTTCCATTATTTTATGTATCTTCCATTTATTTATGTATCTTCAAGCCTGAGAAAAAGGGCTGGCTCATACCCCATCTCTTCATTGCTCTTCTCCTTCCTCTCCAATTTCCTCTTTTGCCTCTCCCCTCCTCCCTTCTTTTTTATTTCATTTTTTATCTTATTACAGTTTATATTTCAATTATTTATCTGTTCATAGTTCAACCCCACGCTTTTTCACTTTTACACTTCTGATTCTCATCCCCATCCAGCTGAGGGGGGGAACTGAGTGAAAGGCTGTGTGTGTAGTGGTTAGTTGTTGGCTGGGATTGCACAGCGGCATGTAGAAATTGTGCTGCCTTTTCACCTATTCAACTAAACTGTGCTGTCTGCCATGTTTTCAACCCTCTTGAGAACCTGGAATATGAGGAAGAACAAGGCTAGTGGGCAAAATCTTCAAATTATTATAGTCCATCCAGTATTTTTCTTTCTTTGAATGGAATCAGAAGCTGACCTACAGTGATCTTTATTAAGAAAAAGACAAAAGAAAAACTCAAGCCCAAAACATTTCCAAGAAAAAAACTTGAGCGGCAGATGTAACTTTTTCCCATACTACAGATCTTTTTCCAGGATCTCTACTTTCACTAATTCAGGGAAAGACTTGAAATATCTCACCTAATTCTCCATTTTTTATTATATTAAATATATATGTTTTTAAATGTTTTTATTCCAAATTCATGTATACCAAATAATACAGGACTCAGTTCTGTATGCAAGTGAAGCCTGACTCAAAGCCAATGATCAGTGCCAATAATGCTACTCTCAAGGAGGACTATAACCTCTCTTCTGTTGCAAATTAAGGAGTCACAGAACTTAGAAAATATAAATTTTAGTGGTGTCTCAAGAAAACTGTGTACTGTCTTTATTCAGGACAGTTGTCTTTTTAAGTAACATAGCAACTGTAGCCAGCTGACTTGCACAAATGTTTGGACACACGATGCAACCATAAAAAACAGCTTGCAGGATGGGTTTGTAGCTATTTTTTGGCTCACTGGAAGGTTTTAAGCAATACAGAATAGGTCATTTTTGTTGTTGATAATCTAACTGTTATGGACAGCCAATTTTTGGTAGTTTTTACTGGATATTCCAGCAGATCATGGCATCCACTCAGGTGATAGTGAGCTAGGCCCCATGGCTACTGGGAAAAGTGCAATTTGTTATCCACATTTTACAGATGGGAAGCCTGAAATGTAGAGTGCCAACTGCAAATCTCTCTTTCAGTGCTGTAGCCAAGAACAGAGCCCAGACCTTCTTAGTCACATCTGTGCTTTCACCTGAACACAGAGTGATGAGAATGTCAAGTTCTTGTCACTGATTAAAGCAACAATATGTTTTAAAATATTGGTCATGGTGGACCTCAGCATCTCTGTACTGACTAAATAGGTTCTTCTTTGAATTACCATCTAGAGGCATTAAAGGTGTCTGTAGTTGTTGCTGAGACACTGAACAAAAGACATGGATATATTCATTCTTGTGAGAATGTTCACAGCTTTCAAAACTTTTTGAGGCTTTCTGGGAACATTTAAATTAGGGTTTTTCTGAGTGCTTGGGATTATGGTTATCAAACACTGTCATTTAAAGTTGATCAATGAAGCAGATGTTTTCCTGAACTTGCCCCTTAATAGAGACCAGGGCATAAAAAATTCGTCTTTTACCTCTCTCCTCTGATCATGAGGGACATTCGTTATCCACCAAGACAAAGCTCTGGTGAGCAAATTATATTCCAGTGAGCAATCACAAGGTGACATGAATCAATTTATGGTCACTTCAGTATTTCAGTTTATTCCATCTGTTCAGTGTGCGAATTACAAATTCAGACACAAACACTGTTTAGAGGCATATCATAAAAAGTTAGCTGAAAGTGATTTGTATACTATATGTGCTTTATCCTGTACACCATGCAGCTGTTACATTTGATGATTGTTACAGACTCAAAATGCAGCCAAGTGGTGATTTTTATGTAGCTGTTTATTGTAATAAGAGCTGTAATAATTTTGATGTTTTGTGTGGTTATACAAAGACATTTGGGGTACTGTTTGAAGGACAGAACTGTAAAGTGGGACTACATTGACACTATCTTGAAAATATCCAAGGCCTAGCTAATTCTGTATAAACACATTTAAAAATCTTGTAACTATTACTCCCAACATTTTCAGGAATAATTATTTTTAATAATACTTTAATTAATAATTATTAAATTAATAAAATAACCAGTGTGTGAGGTGGGGGGGGTTAATGTTAAGAGTTACAGTGTTTCATGAAGACAGAGGTAAGTGTAATTTCTACTTTAATACATAGGTACAAATGTCTGCCCAGAGCACTCCAGTGGGCAATATGTTTTCCTCCTTCAAGAGGAAAAAACTGATATTTTGTCCTTCATTAACTACACCCTGGAAAACACAGAAGCAATTCTTTGAATAGGGCTTGTAATTCACATCTTTAACTCTTATCTCTCCTAGATAATTTATTTAAACAGTAGTTAGGAATATTTCGTCTCTTCCTTCTATCTACCCATCCCACTCAGTCAGTAGAATCTTGACTAACAGACACAACACAAAATGTTTGAAAATGTCTATTTCTTTACCTCAGCTCCTCCTGTACACAATTATACCTGTGCCCTTTAACAGGACAAAGGTGTGGTACCTGCATATAGTACCTGAACTCTGTAGAGAGGCTGGATTTGTAAAGTATGTTTTGCTTTTCAGTAGGCTTACTGGATCAGATCCAGATGTGTTAGCACCTACCTGCAGCCATGGCAGGGTCTCCAGGTACCCAATTCTTGGCTGTGCTGTAGGGCACAAGCACTGAAGAGCCTGGACACAGACAATATTTTATTACTTACCGGTGGATATCTAAGTTGGTTCACTGTTACATTGGAAAGTCCATGAGGGGGCCAATATTGCCTTTCTCATGCACAAGTAATGTGTTGTGCCCATTTTTCCTCTGCCTAGCCCTGCACCAGGCTTTCAGACATACGACTTCCAGCTCTTGCTTGAAAGTCTCTAATTCTAATCCCTTACATATTTCACAATGGAGTTTGTTTGATGTTTCTCAACTGGATGACACTCTCAGCCCAAGTAAATATTGAAATGTTTCACATCTAAACTGAAAATACTAACTTCAAAGGATGGAAGCGGTACAACTACTTCACATTATCCTTTTAAAAGGTACCAAGCAAGTCAAATGTTGAATTTGTCACTTCCATCTTCTGTCTCAGAAATATGCTGTCATTGGTGTGTCCCTTCAAAAACTAGAAATTTTTTCTTAAGAGCACTAAACTCCAGCTTGTACTGCATCCTCTACTTTTTTTTTTCTAAAACTTGCTCATGGCAAGATAGCATTTTGTGACTCATTATTTTGTCTGTTTCAAAACAAATTACTATTTATAGTTCATTATATCACTGCAAGGAATTTCAAATATCAATTTAAAGATATGCTTGTTGTATTATGGGGATGTATTTTTTACAAGTCTACAGGTTGGCCTATTATATGGTCATCCAAGCATGCAATAAATACATCTCATTGTAAGAAATTTCTCTTTATCTTGGAAAGAAAAAGAAAACAACAGTTAGTTGACTTACTGTATTTGGATTAGCTAAATTAACTAGAAGCATCCCAAATGTTAAAATATATTTTCATATGAAATGAGAAGATTTCTGTTGGAAATCTTCAAAATTCCATTTCAAATTTGATATTATTTATAATTGATTGAGGTCATCTTTGTATCAACTATCAGGAGTTGGTATGCAAGATACTTTGAGTTTGATCAGGAGTATTTATCTGGGGCTATGTGTCAAAATTCAAAACAACAACAAAAAAAATCTTGATGTAGATAGAAATTAGCTGAGAAATGTCTTCTTCTGTCAGAAAGGTTTTATAGAGATTAAGAAAAGGAGAGATTATTTAAATGGGAGCATACTGAAATAAGGTGTAAGAACTTCAGAGAAGTAGCGTGTGTAATGCTTTTTTTTCTTTTAATTTGCATTTTATATTTGCATTTTCTGCACTGACACCTCTACAGATAACCTGAATTTCCAAAGAGCCAGAACACTTCGGCAGGAAATACTCAGTGTCTAGAGCTGTTCAAAGTCATATAAGAATGGTATATCTTGAATTATTAACTTCCTTCACTTTTTTGCAAATTGTAGCCAACAGTTGACTTCACACTTGTGTTTATAAAAAATTCTTCTACCCTGATGCTCTCAATAACAGCAAATAAGAAAGTGTTTAGAAATGGAGAAAAAGGGCAGAACAATTTCTGGAAACTTTCAGAGCAAAAAAAATTTGCTTCATTTCTAGTATTCTTCTGTTCATAGCCTAAAGACGCTGAATCAAAGGTTCGTCCCATCAAACTGGTTCATCCCATCAAAGTGTAGACACATTCTCAAAGTGCTAAAATGTCCAGATAAAGTATGACAGTCACCTAGGGAGTGAAATTGAAGCTTTGCCCCAAATCCCCATACTTGTGGAGAAGCCGATGGGGTTTGTTTTAATGATAACATAGCAGAAGTTGAATATACATCTGCAGTTGGCTGTCAGGACAGTGCTCAAGTGCCTATGCATTCTCATCACTTCCTTGGGTGTGCTAGGTGTTTGCCAGCTGTTCTCCACACCAAAGAAACAACGAGCTGACTTGAGACAGGGGCGCTGATTGAATTTCTGACTGGCTTCCTGAGGAACTATGGTTTCAGGGGACACTTGAGGGAATTTTAAACAGTCCTGTAGATTCCCCTAGGCATCTCTTGCTGTCCAAAAGCTAATTGACAGGCATGATTTATATGGTTAAACATGCTGATTAACATCCTGGGTGGAGGACCTTGCTGTTGCAGAGACTTCCCCAGGCAGTTCCTGCTGTAGAATTACACAGATAGTACACAGGAAAGCTGCTTGTCAATACTGTGCAGAAATTGTTTTTGTACTTGCAGATATGCTCACATAGAACAACCTTTTGCACACAGAAAATTAAAGTGTTTTGGTTATAGTTTAAGCTAATCAATAGAAATGGATCATACATTCCCTGGAGCGGTAACATAGGATCACAGTTCAGCTTGCTTGTAAAAATTTAGTATAACTAGCAGTTTGAAAAATCTCTTCTTGTATGGCTAAGGACCCTTAAAATGGACTCATATCACTACCTGCACAGACACAGACCAGCTAGCTACTTGGAGATAAAATTCCCCACTTGAGTACCATCTGATGCTAGACATCCCAACAACGCAGGTGGATTTTTTTTGCTGGTGGAGTTTTTTGTTGTTGTGGTTTGTTTAGGTTTAGTTATTTTGGGGTTTTGTGGGGGATTTATTTGAACATCTGTCTACAGTTGCCTGTGCAATAGTATATTCTTCTGACCTTCTTCCAAATTCTGTTTGGGATAAAACAAAATCATTCATCCTATCTTTTGCTTATGCTTTCATTTCTATAGGGAAGAGATCTAAACTTGAAGCTAGCAGTCATGGTGGTGTTCAATGAGTATTGATGTGATGTGATACCCATGGAGAGGGGAAGATTAAACATCTGCACAGGGCGGCTCAGACAGGTGGACATACAGCTCACTTAATAAGACTTCACCAGAAAGGCTCCTGCCCTTAAAGGAAGAGTTCACAGATTTGGGATGAGCTGGTGGGAGAAATAGTGACTTTGATTGATAATGAGTGGAAAAATGCCCCCCAAAAAATTGTTCATCTCCTTAGGTCAGCAAAATTTGGTTTTGCCTCCTGCCAGCAGAGCATGGAGCATGGACCAGCAGTGTCTGAATCAGAGTCCCTCATCAAAGTGGCCGAAATTATGAGAGTTGAATCAATGCTTTATTTAACCTAAGGTCATAACCCATCCTAAGGCAAATCTTGCTCCCTTAAAACCTAGTAGTTTGTGGCAGCAAGGAAATCTGAAGATCCTCTGCCTACATAAAATTGATAGAAATATTCAGAGAAATATTCAGACACCAAAAGAGGACATTTTTTGTGGGAAAGGACTAATCAAATTATGATAAGAGCTTCACACACATTTTCTCAAAGAATAATGCAAATGTTGTGGGTATTTTTTTTGTACATTATCCAAGAATTATTAAAATTTTGAGGATTCCAAAGTGTGAAGAAGTCTAAAAGTCTAAGTAACTCAGTAGAAGATGTGTTTGAATGTTTGTGGTTTACTTTGTCAGTCGACATCATCCTACTTTCAAATATTTAAAAATTCCAAGATAAGAGAAAAACAAATTCAAATGACCAAAAACTGTTAATAGTGAACTGTCAAAGCTGACATTTCATGGACTTTCATAAGATGGTATTTATATTAATAAACTACTTGGAAGATATTTATTTGTCAAAAATATCCACAGAAATCAGAACTTATTAATTAATCATATGCAAACAGAAGATAAGGGCTGCATTTGCACTGTAATATAGTTTGACTAGCTCTAAAATAAAACTTGGTATCTAGGGGGTTTTGGAAGAGATTAATTATGAAAAAAAAAGAAAAAAACAAGGAATAAAAATCTCTTAGAGCAACTGATTTTTTTGTAGGCAAAAAAGGAGTAGAGCTCCAGGTTAAATGTTGTACTAATGCCCAGTCTATGGCCCCAATACCATAATTTCAGTAATCAAAACCTCTTTATTTATGCCATGACTCTTTTGCACTATTCTCATGCATACTAAATATTTACAATTCAGTTTTCAATTTATGGCTTTACACTGGTAACAGCTTTTTAAAACATTTAATAAACTACTTAGCTGTTTATATATCACTTGGGAATAATGCAACAGATTCACTTGCAAGTTATACCACTACCTAGGGTGCTTCCTCATTGCAGAACAAACCAGACTGCTATTGCTCTAATCAGTATTAAAATCTTCTGTGATATCTGAGAGCACGTTGAACAGTGTTGCTCATATCAGTGGATTTCCTATCCTGATATACTGGTGCGTGGTATGGAAAATGGCTGTCTGATTCATACTATTCTTTTTCTTAAGCAAAAATGACCCCTTTTTATTAGAATACATAAGATTGAGACTTATACCTGAATGGTATCTTTAAAAGAAGATTCAGCAATATTTCAGTGTAGATTGTATTGAGTGTTAATTTTGAATGCAGCACCTTGAGCTTTACAAATTGTAGAGACATTATTAATTGAGCAATTGCAATAATAAATTTTACCTAGAAGGACACACTTGCTAAACTCTTGAATTCTGTTAGGTTGCTCATTCCTAATGATTTCTTTTCTAGACCTGCAGTTTGAATTGGAAAATGACAGAGCACCATATGTAGTAATCTAACAATGTAAAGGCACCTGTCTTCTGCCTTGCTGTGGGGAACAGCTGAATTTTAAGAGCAGAAAATCATCCAGTTCTCAATATTTGCTAATTGACTAAGCATTTGACTGCTGGTCCACAGGAAGAAAGAAAAAGAAAAGGTGGGGGTGAGAAAGACTATGCAGAAAAGACATATGCAAATCAACTACAGCCTTTAATTTGTTGGGAGTAGAAACTTTAATGCTCATGAAGTATCAGCTCTAGAGTATTCTAACAGATCTTGCAGCTGTAAATTGCTTTTGTCATGAAATCAATTCAAAGTTCAATATTTTACTTGGAAAATGCCAAATCACTACAGAACTTTGTTGTCCTCTGCTTACTTGGGAGGGGAGAGCCTGAGACTGCAGGTATTTTGTGCCTATCAGGCTGTAGAGGAAGGAGTCTTGAAATGTAGAGTAATAATGAAAATGAGAATCACAGACTTTTAAAAAGTAAATTTCACCATTTTTAAAAAAGCTTTAAAAAGCCTAATTCTTGCACATGTTGAAAGTTGGACATCTTTTGCATCTGAAATATTATTTTGCTTCTGGCTCCTTTTAATAAGTCATGATGAATGTTTAATGATGTTCCTTAAAAATATCCACATTAACTAACCATGACCCCTTATCTAGGGCAAGAAAAGAGAACACTTAAGTTAATGACCCAATGCCTGGGGAACCCTATATTCTTTAAAGCACAGAACTAGTAAGGACATTTATAGATCTGGTGGGAGATAATAAAAAGTATCCGATTTACATTGAAAGTCAACAGGAGTCCTCTTTGGACCTCTAAAAATCTCTCTATTTATCAAGTAATGGGGGTGCACACAGGTTATGTCATAAAGTTAAGTGCACAGATAAAGGCATTTGGGAGGAGAAAAAAAATATCCTGTACTCTTCATAGACAAATTTTGACTTAGATGAATAATTTTTTTCTTATATATATATAAAATGCCTCATCAGGTGTCAACAGAGTAATTTAAGATTGTTCCATTTCTGTCCTGAGAACACATGTAGCAAGGTTAAATACTCCTGTGTTTCCCAGGAGTTTTAGCTTCTTAGTCTGGTCTTTGTGGAAAACAAAAGCTGGTACTTCTGTGGGGAGAGATTCTTTGGGGTTACAGGCAGCCTTTCCTATCATGAGGCACTGTTGTCCTCACCCTGTATTCCTCACTTGTCTTCAGGCACTTCGTGATGAGGCCCAAGACGGAAGCCTCTTTGCCCTATGATTGTTGTCTGTGGATGCTGCAGAGAGAGGCTCCTCAATGGGCACTGCATTCCATGGGTGAGTTGCAACACTTTCTATGCCTGCCTATCACTCTGGCTTGTTGATGGAGGACTATTGTGAAAATGGCCACGGGAATAACTAAGTTCAGTCTATGATGTGGGGTGATGCTGGGCCTGCAATTCCTCTCCTGGATGACTACAGAGAATGGTAGGAGAGAGTGACTGATTTAACATCCTTCTGAACTTCTGGCTTTTACATATTCAAAACAAGAGTTTAATGGAAATTTGCTTTAGAGAATAATACTGTAACTGTGCTTCTTGTTGTAAAACACAGAATAAAACTAATGTTTTATTCATCAAAATAACAGCAACCTTTTCTATTTTTTCCTCATAGAAAACATACTTTCTTTTCTGCTTATCCCTTATGTAACAATCTGTAATTCTGTGATTTTAAACTCATTCCACTATTTATTTTGAAGACAGATGCATATTTTTGGTAATAACTTTTCCAATAACTTTTTTTTAAGTCTCGTTCTTCATTACTAATGAATTTTAAGATTAAGTTAACTTATTCAGCAAATTCATTGTGATTTCTAAATGCTTTTGAAACTTTTAGAGATCAATACCCTATAAAAAGATCACAACCACAAATATGGTCAAGAGAATTTAACTTATATCACAACAATTTTGCTCATGAAGGGCAATGAGAAATATATATAAAGCAATGAAGGGATTTCTCATCATCTTTATGATCCTGACAAGGTCTATAAATCCATTACTGTAGAAGTTCAATAGCCTCTTTTGGTTACAATTCATTGAATGGCAGTTTAGCTGGACAAAATCCTTTCTTTAAGAGATACATATATATGAAAGGTTTTCAGGCTTTTTCTCATCCAGAAAACAGATGTTTCCAGACAGAAACAGAATGTTAAGTTTCATTAGAGACCCATACAATAACTAAGCTGTTTCAAATAAGTAATTCATAGCCAAATAGACCATGTGTCTCTTGTCTTGTCAATGAGACATTAGGGGGTAAAATTTCAGAAGTACCTTTAAAAACAGAAAACTATTCAGGACACTGTTTGTCAGGACAGTTTTTCCCTTTCTAATAGTTCATTAGAAGTCAATTATGGGTGCACTATTCTAAGCCAATGGGATTCACTGAAAACTTTGTCAAAGCATTTTCTTCTTAATGATAAGACAATATGCAGTCTATTTTTCCCAAACATGAAATTTAAAAGACAGATCTCAAAAATATTTACTGCTTTTATTCTGGCAATTGACCTCAATGCATTACACATGCACATAATTGCTGGTATATGTTAGCATATATGCTAACACACATGTATATGATATAACTCTGTCCAAATATGTGTACCACATGTGGAGCCTCTTCAAGGTTTAGAGCTAGGGTTAGACTCAATAATTTAATACTCTGTTTTTGAATGAGTTAAAAAAATGTAACATGATACTTACTTTTCCACATGGAGTACTGCATCCAGCTCTGGGGTCCCCAGCACAGGAAGGACATGGACCTGTTTGAGCAGGTGCAGAGCAGGGCCACAAAGGTGATCAGGGGGCTGAAACACCTCTCCTATGAAGAAAGGCTGAGAAAGTTAGGAATGTTCAGCCTGGGAAAGAGAAGGTTCTGGAAAGAGCTTAGAGCAGCCTTCCAGTACCTCAAGGGAGCTGACGAGAAAGCTGGAGAGGGAAAATTAGCAAGGACATATAGTGATAGGGAAAGGGGCTTTAAACTGAGAGTGGGTTAAGATTGGATATTAGGAAGAAATTCTTTACTCTGAGGGTGAGGCACTGGAACAGGTTGCCAAGAGAAACTGTGGATGTCCCGTACCTGGAAGTATTCAAGGCTAGGTAAGATGGGGCTTTGAGTAATATACTTTAGTGGAAGGCATCCCTGACTATGGCTAGTGATTTGGAATAGATGATCTTTAAGGTCCCTTCCAGCCCACACCATTTTATGACTCTATGATTCTGGTTGGGTTTTACTTTCATTTAGGTCAGCTCATAGTTAAAAAATGGTTGGAATACTAGCTGGCATCCATGGAATTTAGCATTCCTTTTAATAAGGCCTGTTTGAATTTTCAGGATTTTCTTCTGTGTCTCTTTCCTTCCTCTTTTCTATTCTGTTGAAGAGAAAATGGGTATGATGATATATGCAACTTGAATGTTTCAAAGTTGAAAAACCTGTAAGAGAAGCTCTGATGAGTCAGACTAAAACCTCATTCCTTTCTTTGGTATTTCATCTCTGACAGGCCATACATAGATAAGCCAAAAAAAGTAAAATGAAGAGGGCAAGGTTATAGCAAAAAATTTTCAAATGCTTTCTCAGCCTCTATGTATGTGTTTCCATACCGTCATATGTTTCAAATAGTTTTAATTTCTCTGAATCCACCTATCTGCCTTCTACCCATGCACAAATTTAGCAACTATTATATTGGTATCAAAAGACTACCAGATTAATTTCATAGTAAGTTATAAATATTTTGCAGGTATGTTCAGCCCTTCCCTGTAGACCATCTGTAATTTCCTTCTCAAGGGCAACCAGATAGAATGTCGCATTATTACAAGTAAAATATATTATGTAGATAATCAACATGTCCTTTAGAAAGCAGTTAGAGTAGAAGCAAGAGGTTTTGTTAAGGTGTTCTGAGGTAATCAATTACAAGGTTATTTTCTGAAATGTAATGGGTTTTAAATTTTTCAACAGTTTAAATGCCTTTATATGACTTACAAAATTATTAGATTTCTATTCATTTAGAGGTCTTTAACATAATTTCATCAGTTCCATTTATTAACATTTAAAAGAATACATATGGAATTTGACAGTACACTTAGAAACTAGTACAACTTCAATTAGATGATGCATAATGTAATTATATCATTTTCCTATGTCTTTTTTGTTCCTTTGGGTCCGTTTTCCTGCTCATGGACTTTTCAGCCTAGAATCTAAACACATTCTTGCACTTTTTCATGTGAATACACTGGACAAAGTTAAAGAGTGGGATGTAACATATTGATAAATTTATGGAAATGAGAGGAAAAAATTATAGAATTGCCTGGGGAAATGTGAAAAGAATATAAAGGAAGCTCAGATTAGTGCAATATGCATATTAATAAGTCAGAATAAGGTATCCATTTATATAATTCCAATGCCTTCAATCCATTTCTGAAGATGGTCCCTAGTGAGGAGGCTTAATTTAAAACACAGAAATGCTCTCCAAGTTCCTGAACTCAAAGAGAATGCAATTAACGTCTCTTGCCAAATGAGCCCATTGCTATTTTTTGAGACTGTTGGCAGAAACACAGGTGCCTATGCTGAATCTTTGAGATCAGAACACACTGGAAAGTGTCCTGTCCATTGCTCTTTTCCACCACAATTTTCAGTTACTGAAGATGTTTAGTGACCAACAGCTCTTACATGTAAACTATGAAATACATATTTATTTTTATGTAAAATATGGAGAAACAGCATTAATGCTTTTATTTAAACTAAAATCGCACACACTGAAACATGCAGTGGCAACTACTATTATAAAGTAATGGCCTACAGTGTAACCAATTTTTTTCCATAAATTTTTTCTTATGCTAATGATAGATGAAATCATAGTTTCATGTTTAAAGATTACCATTGGAAAATTTTGACCTTGCAATACTGACTTACATGGCTACATTATCAAGACTTTGCATTTAAATTATAGATATAATTCCTTATATTGGGAAATGTATAATGGAAAAGTTTTTCTTTTCATCTCTCTGTTTCCATTTTCAACCCAATTCATATCATTAGTGATTAAAAGTAACTTTATTCTGAGATGTTAATACCCTGTTTAAAAGAAGTTTACAGCAGTTTCTTTAAAGTTGCCAAATAAAATTTGAGAATGCTTTTTTACATTTAATAATTTTCATATTATTTGTTTTTCTAGAATGTTTCTGACAGAAGTGCTTCTGGCTTGAATGGAAGATGAGCTGTTATTCAGAATGTTTTTGTAAATGAAGTTTAAGCTAACTTCAGATGAGATCTGTCATTTTTACTCTGTGAGATAAGTTTTGTTTCTACAGTTTATGTGAGATTTCAGTCATTTGATCAAGTAGCAGAAATAGTACTCTCATTTAGTTAGGTGGTGACCTACAGATAATCTCCAGTTTAGCCATCTCTCATGCAATATCTCCACAGCAGCTGTTTCTCTTCATTTTCCTTTAAAGTGAGAGGAAAAATGTATTTAATTTTAGCAGAGACATCAGCATGTGGTCAAGGTAAAAATGTGAACTAGCCTAAGTACAATAAATAAATATCTGTATAGACCTGCATTTATTCATCTAGGCTGGTTATTGCAAGCAATATTGAAATTGTTGGTTTGTAATGTTTGCCAGATTAAAATCTTATTTGCATAATATGTTTAAAAAGTTATACTCAGTATTTGCAAAGAAGTCAATATTTGTTGCAGGATGATTTGCACAAATGAAATAAGATTAAAATGAATTGGTCAAAATGCTTACTATCTTGTAGCATAAATCTTCTGCACATCCTCAGCAATACCACATGAACTGGTAATACTCAAGAATCTCAGAACAAGTGTCAAGGACAGTATAGATATAGATTAAACTTACCCATTTTCTGTAACAGTGATTCCTTTTCTTCAGGCTTAATACATACTGGAGGATTAAGGGTGTTTGCAGACTGTCTTTGCATTAATTATGTTGATGTCCTTCATGTCATTATGAATCATCACGTAATTTTTCCTGTGCAGTACAGTCTCTTTTCTAAATCCTCTCTGTTGTCTTGAGCAACATTTTGAAATTTGTTTTTATTTTTTCATGGAAGACAGAATGAGTAAGTTTGGAAGTGATCAATCTCCCTGCTAGGGCAGGGTCATCCTACAGCACATTTTGCACAATCACACCCAGATAGTTCTTGAAGATCTCTAGTGAGGGAGATTCCACAACCTCTCTGAGCATCCTGTGTCAGTGCTCAGTCACCTGAAGAGTAAAGAAGTTCTTCCTCATATTTAGGCGTAACTTCCCCTGCATCAGTTTCTGCCTGTTGTCTCTTATTGCTTGGCACCACTGATTTTCACTAAGTTTACCACCTTTGTTATGTCTGAGGTGAGAAAATTCTTTCCGTCTTCAGGTGTTTACATTGAAGAATCTGGCTTCCACTTTGCATTTGATGCAATTTGTAGAAATATTTGTAAGTTGCACTTTTGCCAACAGGTTTATTTTTTTATTTTCACCAACGAGAATACTGCTTAATCAAACTGTTGGAGGCAATGGCTTTGAAACAAAGAACATCTAAGAAATGTAAAAATTTGCCTAATGCACTTGAATACTAGTGAAATGAAAGGAAGGTCAGTGTTGTCTTTGAATATATGTACAAGTAATTCCTTCCCTTTTTTCTCTTTTTTCTCTTTTTCTTTGTTTGTTTGGGTTTTGTTGTTTTGTTTTTTTGTTTTTTTTTTTTTTTGGTGTGTGTTTTGTTCTTTCTTTGTTTTTATTAATCTTAAAACTGGTAAATTTTAAAGCTAGTAGGTTGGGTTTTTTGTTTGTTTGTTTGTTGTTTTTTTTAACAACATAAAACTATTTTTACTTTGTCATTTTTCTGTATAACTTCAAAACACTGCTCTTGGTCTTTGAAAATATGGGACAAGCTTATTGTTATATTACCCTCCAAGTGCCAACCTTATTTGGCTGCCATTTCTTTTCATTTTTCGTGTTATTAAAAATCTATCCTTAATTGCATTAGGCTGTTGTAAGAGAAGTCATGTAAATCCTTTTACATAGTAATTTGCTGCATTTAAATTGTTCCTGTCACATGTCAAAATGTTGGGTTCTGTCCATATTTATGGCCAAGAAATTGTAATAAAAATTGTAGAAACAATCCCAGCATTAACAGTAACAGATTCTTTCTTAGGGAACTACTTCAAGAATCCTGGAACTATCTCTTATCTTCCTCATTGGTACAGTGGGGCTTTGTCACATCCTGAGGTCAGATAGCTCTTATTTCTTGCCAGTGTTGGATGGTCCTGTGCTTTGAGTCATGTAGAGGTATTGCAGGGAGAACACAGCTTTTTTTGCAGCTCAGAACGTATACATTAACAGAAGAGTATGATAGTTAGGTATTTTTTAGGTATCTTTCTGCTTTCTAGGTGGGCTTTTTTTTTTTTTTTTTTTTTTTTTTTTTTTTTTTTTTTTTTTTGAGGGAACAAGTAGGTATCGTTCGTCTGAATTGAAATTAATTTAATTTTAAGTTGTCAAAACACACTGAAGGCATTTATAAAGGTCCTTTCATTATGAAGCACACACCCACATCAAAGGTGCCTTGAGAAGCTTCTGACAATAAGTTGTAATAGCACAGGGGTGGAAAGATGATTTAAAATGACAGGTCTAATAAGGTGCCTAGTGCTGAAGGGAATGATTATTTCGATGGCTAAGCTTGAAAACATAACACAATAATAGTGTCTGTGTGAGAAACTCCCAATTTTAAAATCAGTTTGTCCTTCTTTGGACTGAGAAGCCTGCAGTCGAAAACTGAGTCCACCAGTGATGTTGCTGTGCCATGAAGTTGTACCATTAACACACTTTAATAAGCTAGCTCAGGTTCTTGAAACAGTATGGTCATGTAAGAAAACTCTCCCCAGGCTGTTTTGTCCTGATGAGAAGCAGGATTTATTACCTGGACAGAGCATGGTTACTGCTTCCACGGCTTGATTTATCTCCTTCAGCCTTACTGAAATGTGCCAAATAAATGTCCTGCTGTCCAACTCTATAAGAAAACTGGACTTATCTTTAAAAAAGGTTTTTAAATGTACTTAGTGTGTAATTCGCTGTTGAAAAATACCCCCAAATATGTGTATATGAACCACTGTTGCTTGAGGATCACTCAGAATTTAATTTTTAAAACATTGATTTATCAAAGGGATCTGTTTAGGGTTAAAGGAGCAGAAAATATATGACTTCAAGATCCTTTTCACTTATTCTGGGAGCTTCTTTTCTGTTTCTTTGCAGCTTGAAGGCCCTATTGTCATTGATCCCTTCAAAGCTAACAGAGGTTTTTTCTTTATTATCATTGCATCAATGTTGAGAACCTGGAGCTAACCAAGACAAATAAAATTACTTATTTTGGATTTTTCACAGATAAACTACAAAATACTACTGCACCTTTTCTAGCAAGAGCACTTGGTGACGCATGCAACCAAGGTCTGTTATAATGAACTCCTGGCCAAGAGGAGGCAGCAGAATTTAATCTTAAGACTTATGTCCTCTTGAGCATATGGTGCTAAATGAGTATTTTTCACAGCCCAACTAGTAATGAGAACTAATCTAAAATGAGCTAGCAGCAAACTTCAACAGACCAAATAGGAGAGTAATATTCCATACTTTCAGTGTAGAGTTAATTGCATTTTTAAAATTTAAAGTACATTGTTGACATTTCAAGAGGTGGAGAGGAACCAGTGGAATGTCATAAAACTGAAAAAGCCAGGAGGGTCAAATAGTAGAAGATTTTGGGATAATAAGAATTAACATTATGCTTTTGTTTATATCACGTTTCACTTGTACTCATCCATATCATGACCACGGCAGCCTAATCAAAAATCTGTTCGTAATATGTTCTGGAAGCCTTTAAAACATTTGCATCTGGCATATATTCTACCACTGAGACTCAAATATGAAGGCTGAATGGGGTGAAATAAGTTAATGTCCTGATCTTAGATGAATATTTAAACCCCTGCATATACAGAGAGAAAGACTTGATGAAGGAAAGGAAAAAAAGGAAGAATTAATTGCTATACATACTAAAACTGAGCATATTCCATATCCTTGAAGCTGTTTCAATAAAGTAGGAATGCCTGACACCTAAATTTCATGGATAGCATATTTTACCCAAGTGCTGTTGGCACAGATTCCTTTCATGATATTGTTCAAAGGGAAGACCTGACATATAGTCTAAATTTATACCCCAAAGTACTGGAAAATTAGGAAAAGCCATTTTGACATTAAATTCAGTATTTTTTAGAAATCCAGTATAAAATACAAAATATTTGCAAGAACATATGCTTGATCATTGTGTTCCAATTGCAGACCAGGTATGGTACCGCTTTCTGCACTGATTGCTAACAGCAGCTGAGAGCCCTGCTCTTAAAATATTTCATCTTGGTGGTTATGAGGAATAGAAGTATTTCTTCTATGCTGGGATTGCAAGGACATCATAGAACCAATAAAGGCATACTTAGGCAAAGCACAGAGGTGACAGAACTTGCATAAGTAAACAGTGGCAATCTGGATGTGCTTGCATGGCAAACACCAAATGCCTTGGGGAAGGGGAAGAAATACACACACACATATATTTTATAAACATATTATCTTTCTGTTCCAAAGAAGTTCCACTCTTTGTAAAATATCTATCTTCCTACTAGAACTTACAATTTCTAGCTTTATTGTGTTTTTTTTTTCTTTTTTAATCTTTGAGAGACTTAAAAAAAAGAAGATTGAGATATAATAATTTTGGATTTTATGAACTTGTATGATAAAACAAATTAAAAAGCATTTTCAGCAACTTGGTTTCTGAAATGCAGACCCAGCTGCAGTTATTGTGGTTATTTCAAGCTGCTGGGATAAAACAGAAGATAAGAAGAGATTACTACTGGTAATACATGCTAGATGAAAACAAAGGGATGACAGAGAGGGGGATGAACTAGGTGTGCATCATATTATGCCTGTCTCCATAGAAATCTTATGTTCTTTGCATTTAAAAATATATACATAAATAATTTATGTAACACACTCTTTAGCTAGTTACTTTAGAAGTGTAACATTTAGGTAGCACAAATTCCTTATCTGCCTTGCATTTTTTTTTTTATTTTCTGGTTTAGGTTCTTTGAGTCTACTTGGCCAGTAGAAGATACGACACTTTAAAAAATTGATTTTTACTTTGTTAAAAACCATAGGAATATTTGTGCTTCTGTAAGTAACTGAACTACACATAGGGGTTAAATATGGTGAATACCTTCCCTGGCACAACTTGAGGCTATTTCCTCTTGTTTTGTCTTTGATTGCCTGGGAAAAGAAATAGATCCCCACCTGGCTACAGCCCCTTTCAGGTGGTTCTAGAGAGTGACAAGATCCTTTCTGGCCTTCTTTTTCTCCAGGCTAAACAAACCCACTTTCCACAGCCGCTTGTCATAGGATTTGTGCTCCAGACTTTTCATTATGTCCATTGTTATTCTCTGGACTCATTTCAGAACCTCAATGTCCTTCTTATAGTCAGGGGCCCAAAACTGAACACAGGATTTGAGGTGCTTTTTGTCCCAATTGGATGAGGTCCTCTAACCTTAACCAAATATCATGGGGTTGTTCTGTTGTCCCTTGGAGGTTCCTCTTATCATTTTTATCCATGCAAACATACTTTAATTTGGATACATTCCAGGGAGGCAATTAAAGTAGTGCATAACTTTTGGTGTATTTTAATTTGTTCTTCAAAGCAGCACTTGATGATGTGAACTAATCAGCTTTTATGTGCCAGTGAAAGCACAGAACATGATGACAGATGGTAAGCCAGAAAAATTCATGTAGCTAAATACCCACTGTCATTGTTAACCTAGAGAATGACAACTTTGGTGTCATTTTGTACAGCATGTGAGAGTTTTCCTTTAGCTATAGCTAAGTGCTCAAGATTTACAGGACTGCCTGTAGAATGGTGCATTTGAACATGAAACATCCAACTGACATATCAATAAGATAGTCCTGATGAATGCTACGAGTTCAGTTAGGGGAGACATAAGGTTTGTTGCAATGTCACTATGAACAGTTTCTTTATAAGTGCATCTGTCTTTCCTTACCCTCTCATAATGTCCATTGGTAGCCATTTATTTACATTAAACTTGTGGGGAAATATTTCAGGTGTCTAATTAAGAGTGTAGGGGGAGAAGAATCAAGGCAATTCTGCTTATATTTCTGCTCAGTATTTTAAGGGACCTGCAAAAGACACAATATGTTTTATTTGAAAAAAGAAATATGTGCCTAAGGATCCTTTCAAGCAATTGAGCTTTTGGTATCACGAACATCAAAGGAGAAATACACTTCAAATTAATGTTCCTCCATAAAACCAGGCTTTAATGCCACTGCATAGGTTTTAAACTAAGATATCTGCAGTACCAAGAGAATTCTATTGTAATAATTAAAATAACTGAAATTTTATTTTTTAAATACTGCTTCTTTTATTGGGATGTTTTAATTTTATTTTAGTTTATGGATTATATAATGTATCATGTCAGCAATAGGGAAGCACTGACTTGTAAATATTTACTAGAAAGAAAGTATTAAGATTTGGGGTAGGAGGGTGGGAAAGAGGAGGGTGCAAATGATTGCAAAACAGGGACAGTCTGAACACCCATCTTCCACTTGAATTACCAGTTATACTCCAGATATTTGGTTCCTAAACAGGCCATCACATTTGGTGCACTGAAATTGAAAACAGTTTTTGATAACTGATGAAAAATTGTATTTCAAGGTGAAGTTTCTTATCTTGCATAAGTAAACATTTCATAGGGCTTTGTAGAGAACTCCTTATCTCCACTGAATTTTATTATCAGTGAATATTTGATCTCTTTGGTGTTTTTTCACCAACTTTCTGTTGGATACTGTTCTTCTAAATGCTTTCTTGCCTCAACGCACAAGAGACAAAAGGTTTTTCAAAGAAATCACGCATATATGAAAGCATGGCTTGCTCATTGTTATGAGCTGAGAAAATTTCAATGAATAAATATTTTTATGTATCCTAATATCTTTTAAAGACCAAAAAAATTTGGGCCAAAATTGGTACATAAATAATTATCATATTGAGGTAAACAGAATTCAGGCAACAGCTTAATCTTTTCTCCTTATTCTGAGCAGCTGATGAAAATACAAGCAAGAGCAACATCAGCTGAAGTCCCCTCCCGTTAGTGCCAAATGGTTCTCTGATTTTCATATTGATTGATTTTTGTGCAGCAGTCAAGGAGAAATGTACTTTATTTATGTTACTTGATTGTACAATTGGCTCCAAATGAGAAAAGGAACAGAAAAGGAGCATTTTGCAGACTTTTCTTATTGTCTGTGCTCTTCCATCTTAAGTGTCCACAATACAGTGTCTCTCATTTTCATATGCAAAATATATTAATGCATTCTTCATGGAGATATTCTTGACTTTTCTTTAAATATGGCTTGGATAGTCTCATCATAGGGCTCATATGACTCAGATGACAATCCTCTATTTAACAATTTTGTGTCCGAAAATTTCTTGACTGGAAGGTTTCCATCACTTGTGTGTTGACCTAAGAACAGCTGACTTATTCCTCATCACCTAGTTTGCACTCTTTTTTTATTAAAGTCCATCTGACTGTTGTACTTCCGCATGTTCAGCTATATCTGAAAATCACATAGCAGCTCTGATTCTCACATTCAGGACTGGATGTCTATATTGCCCCATTCCCTAAATGCTACTGGATTGCCACAGCAGTTTTTATGCTTTGCTTAATGCATGTTTTGTTTGTTTTTAAATATGTTCTTTTTTACAGTTCACAGTAGAGTTCACATACAGTTCACACTCACAAACCCAGGGTAGCCAGTCAACAGTAAAAAGAGAAAAGCTACATAGTACTAGGTAACTGCAAAGTAAAATATAACAAGAAATTTTAAAATATTTCTAACAGATTTTCTGAATGTATGAAACATTTTCTTCTCCCTCTTCATTCTGTGATGTATTACAGGTCTATCAGTAATACTGGATTGGACAGGAAAGAGAAGCTATCCAAAAATGTGCACAAATATTATACTTAGAAATTGCATTCCACTCCTTTAGGGATCTTCACATTTTCCTAATAAAATGATAGAAGAGTTCCAAATAATGCCTTACTTTTACTATGAGGACCATTTTTGCCCTCCAAAAATTACAAGACTCTCATGAAAAAGGACGCTCCAGAAATCCCAGCAACAGAGGAAGGAATCTCTGATGAGCAGAGCTGGAGGGAGAGGAAATAGAGAATTAACACAGGCTGTGTGTTGAAATGAAAACTTATTTGATATTTTTAAAAAATCTAGAGCTGAACATCTTCTTCACTTGTTCAGTCTTTTGCCGTACTTACCAGAATGCTGCTTTCTGAGAAAGATCACATCCAAGTTTGCAGCTTGACCATCTGATAGCTCTTTCCTTTGACTAGTCAGTTCATTTCAGCTGCCAGCCAGTAACAGTGCCAATAATCTCTTAGAGAAGATCATTAACAATATCTAGATGAGGATGGATGTTTGACCCTAGTGAGTCTGGGGTTTTGTTACATGAGATTATTTTACTGATTAGTCTTGTTTCTCAGAATGATTTTGAATTGTATGTCAGTTCATTGAATCCACGTGACTCATCCTCACTTCTGTCACCCTTACACATTGTTTACTTAACTTTACCTCCTCCTTATCTTAGGTTCTTCCTCACGATACAGAATTCTTGACCATCTGCTCAACTCCAACTTCTTTTTTGTTTTCATTTTGCAGCTAGAACAACTACTAGCATATTTCTTTCATTTCGAACTGAGAGCAATTGTAAATTTTTTTACCCTCCATATTTCTTCTTCTGAATTACTTCCTACAGTCATATAATATAAAATACATCTCTGAAAGACTGATCTGCTGACTTCAGAGAGCTTTATAATGTGTTAATCATTCCCAGATTTGAAAATTGCAACAAGGTTTCAACAAAATCTTGAAAAAACCCTAAGATTTTGTAAAATAAATATCCTTTGTTTTCCTTGCAAATTATTTTGGAATACCATAACTATAAAAAAGCAATGAAGGCATCAAAATATTACCAGGTATTATATACATCAAAATTTCATGTATGTTATTACTGTCAAAAATTATTGAGCTGTGATATGTCAGTTTGAAAGCTTAATCAAAGACTTGTTTTTGAAGTTAATCATAAGACTGGAGAAAAAAGCTTTTCCTTCATTGTGATGGTAGTCACTTTCTGGATAGTTCTAAATCATCTCTGCTCAAGGCTGGCCTTTAAAAGGCACATGTCACACACAATAAGGCCATCCTGGGCCCCATTTCCCTGCTATTGCAAGTCAACAGAAAACATTTTTTATGAAAGTGCAAGAACAATGCCAAAATATCATTGTCCTTGTGTTTACTGTGAATTCATTTTTCCCTCTGCTTTGGATAGAATAAGGGAGGATTAACCATACCTAAGGAATATCAGAAATACCAGACATAAGGATTTTTCTCAAGTACCACTTTTTAAATAGCAAATTGGATTTTGTGTTGAACATGTGAGTACCACTTTCCTCAAAAAGACAAAGGTGGCAGGAAGTTTCCTCTCCTTGTATAAGAACAGTTGACTTTAATTTTAGATTCAGTAGATCTTTTAGTACATGTTTGCTACTGTCCAGAAAAAGATATATTATCAAACACCAGCACTCCAGTTTTTAAAGAAAGGCAATAACTATACAGACTTTTGAAGAAATAAAAATGTTTTCCTCTTTATCATCCAAAAATAACAACTCAGGTTGAAGACATGAGGGCTCTTGACCTGAACCTTTTTTTGTTCCTGATGAATTTTGGTTTTTACAGGTTACTTAATCTGCTACAACCTGAAAAATCAATATCTTCATATTTTACCTTAGCTACCCAGTGCTTGCCTCTATACATCTTCCTGTCAGATAGACCGTTGTGAAGGTGATAAAGAATCTTGAACTTGGATTAGTACATTCCACAATGTAGATGTGTGATAAAATAAAATGTCACAATAGGTCAATCAATCTCCTGCAGAGAAGTGAACTGCATTTAATTTTGGATTTGGCAAGATATTGAGCTGACCAGTGTTGGTGGGAGCACCTAGCCCATTTTCACATTTTTGTACTTGAATGAAAAAAGATGACAAAATAAGGAGACAGTGTTTACTGAATTTCATTGCAGCTATAGTTTTATTTTAGATAAATGAATAGAGATTCAAAAGTAATGAAAAAATAATGATCATGGTATGCAATCTGACTTGTAATATCATGTAAGTTTCCTGCATCTTTCCCCCGTCCTGCTGTGTTACAAAGGCAGTAGCAAAGGTCAGTAAAGATGAAATATGGCAAAACATCTTCTCAGACTACTCTGTGCAATTTATACAGCTGTATTTTTGTGTACAGTTTTTATCTGTGGTAAACTAAAAATATTCTGTGTTACATTGTGAAAGTATGAGTATTATTTTTCAGGAAATATATATGACTGCCACAAACTCGGGATCAATAAAATGAGATTAAAACGTTTAAACTTAATCTCAAAAATCTATCACTTGAAAAGGGTGAGGGAACTTGAGTCCAATGTTAGCACATGACTCAATAGCCAATATGTGTACCTGAGGAATATCATAGAATATATTAATATAGATGTTTAACTACATCTATGTAGCTTAAGTGTTTTAAGGACCATAAAAAGCTAGTAATTCTGTATAGAGATAATTATGTAACTCAGCAATACTTGAGATGTAGAGGTTTGGTATAAATCCAAACTATTTGCTTGTGTCTTAATTTGCCAGTTTGAATAGAATCTACCAATAGGACTGTTAAGTTATTTCCCAAAAGCCTTTTCCTGCTAAAGACCCTTATTTTTGTTCTCATCACTGCAATAAAGCCTCCCTTATTTTGAATAGTGATCAGCAATCTTATCCAAACCTTTCATCATTAAATGTGAGAGTCTTTTCATATTTTCACTATTTTCTCAGCCTCTGTGATTTAGTAAATACAGATCTCTTAGTAAATTAAGCACATCCGAATAGTCAGTTTCAATCATAGGAATCACCATTTCTTTGTGGATATGTAAATCATATACTCAGCTCTCACAGTAGAAGCCTGAAGCAGAGGCCAGGTGTAAGGCAGTATTTAAGATATTCATGCTTAGTTATCTTAAGCTCAATATCCACTGAAAGATTTGTTAATGTTCATCCCTTCTAAAAACCAGTCATTTTATTAATTTCCTGACTAGTCATTTAGTTTGCAATAGATTTAGATAGATTTTAGTTGAACAAACACCACCCTTTCAGTGGTTATTCATTCCAGCTGGCTTAAAGGTGACATGCTACTAGTGGCTTTCTCATCAGATTTTACATTGACTGAAACTGCCTACAGGTGTAAATTTAAATCTGTAAATGTAGAGGTACTCTACAATGTCAATGTAAAAGATAGTAATTCACACTGCTAATTTGGGATATAGTTGCTGCTGGTTTTCCTTCTCAGGTACCAAGTAAAAGTAGATTTTTGTTAATTTTCGAAATAGTAAGTATTTAAATTTTTTCAGTGAATATTCCAGGTAAATTATTGACATATTTCTTTTCCCTGTGTTAAGGTGCAATGGTGGATAATTAGTCTTCGGAACTTATAAAACAGTTTCATGGAATGAAGGGGAGGAAGAATCAGTTAATTTGCTGCACAATCAGAGATTTATTATTGATGGATGAACTCTATGCATATGGTGCCACTTAAAATATTGAGTTTACATTATCCAGCTCCCATATACAGTCTCTTTTCTACAAATAGTCAGAAACAGGATCTCAACTGTAGTACTGTTTTGCTTATTATCATAATGACAATTTTTTATTTTCCAATCTGGAATACATATACAGACTGATAGTATATTTCAGGATAAAAAATATGCTTATTGTATTAATCCTGAAAAAATGTCTTATGAGAGGTTTTATTGAATATTAACAACTCCTGAACTGTCAAAAAAATTTGTTGTTCTGTATATTTTTATGTCTCTATTGGTAGAAATCTTTGAAAAGCCTATAAGATTTTAGTGATAAGTTTTAGAAGCAATGGAGAATTACAGTCCTTTGAATCACACAACTCTAATTATTAAGTCTAAAGTATTTATTGTTCAAAACTTATTTTTCAAAAAAGTTAAAGTATTTACCTTAAATTTCTGATAAATTTTCCATCTCTACTATTTGTATTTAAATATCATGAACTGACCTATTTCTAAATCCCAGAACAAAAATTGGAATGAAGTTTGTGCTCAGGACAAGTGGATAAGAGCTTTACAGAGTCTTCCGCCACCTGAAAACCTTGAAATATATTTTAAAAAACATTCAGGTTGTGTAATAAACCTGCTTTAACAGCATGTTGTTTTGTTAATATTTTACAAGAGATTGTTTTTCGTATCTAATTTTAGATGCAGTTCCACATTATACAGATGTCCTCTAAAATGCACATTTGAGGGCTTTGTATTTTTAACAGAGTTTTTTTTAAGGAAACTGTCTTTTTCCTAGCAAGCCACCAACAGGTCTTACTGCAGAAATGCAGCCAAATGAGGTTCCTGCTTTTATAAAAATATTTTTACAAGCCTGTTGCACCTTTTCATGACTCAATCAGTTCCTCTAAATGACATTTTTATAGCTGTTTATTTATATTCCATGCATCTAAATTTTGCCTGTATTTTTTAATTTCAATTATAAATGATTACCATTTTAATATAATCTAATAAAAACAGCAAAATATTAGCACCTTTCATCTAATAATCTCTAACTATTTTGTAACATTAATGAATACTAGTTTACAGCATATTTTTCTGATATAGATAATCCTTGTCATTTCAAAGCATTTAGTAGACTGAAAAGTAGATGTAAAGTAGGATTAAGTAACTTTCCCAGGATTAAACAATGAGTTACCCAGCTATTTTCTTGCAAGCAAGAGGAGCACAGCTTAATATATTTCCTCTGGTATTTGGGGGGAGCAATTTATGTTTCATGTGAGTAGGCTTGACAGACTGGAAGATTTTTTGTCTACATTCTTTAATGTGTATTCGTAAACCACAGGTGGTTGGTAGACTGTAGCCTGGGATCCATGACTTCAGGGTTTTTTTACACTGGAACAATTGGAGGTTGCATTTGCTAAAGAAAATTTGAATCCCCTGTTGGTGACACTGAACAACAGTATAGCCATGGAAACAGGTCTGGCTGTGCACCTGTTGAGCAGGTTTATAGAGCGTGCTGAGTTCTCTCCTGTGGTGTGTACACAACTGGAAATGTGAGGATTTGACAAAAGCTACTCCATGTGTATCTACACTGGGGACAGTCATTCGTTGGACTGAAGAGAAGAGGGAGTTCTGGGGACTGTGCTACCCCTCTTAGACCTCTTGCTCTGAGAACACCCAGAGCGCTTATAAAATTCTCACCATGCTCCAGTGAAATGCAACAAAACTACAACAAAATCTTGTGGCTTATTGGTACATTTACACCTCTCCCTGACTTAGACATCACCATGGGTAACCTTTTAAATATGCTCCAGTGACCAAGTCCTAAATATACTGGTACAAAAATACCCAAACTCAAAACCACAACATACCCCCCAAAACCCACAAACAAACAAAAGCTACAATTTTCTTTTTGGATTCTTTTGCTGTCTTTCCTTCTGTATGTTTTGTTGTGTGTTTTTTTTTTTTTTGGTTTTTTTTTGTTTTGGTTTGGTTTTTTTTGTTTTTGTTTTTGTTTTTTTTCTTTAAAATATTCATTATAATGCATAAAAATGCTCTTTTTTTTTTCTTCAAAAGTATTTGAATCAAGGCAGAAGTTAAGTGAGAATAACTATTTTTGCAGTATCTACTAGAAATGACCAATAAATAGAAAATAGAAGTATGTGGATAGATGCATGGATGGATGGACTTTATGATTTTCTTTAGCCCTTATTATGACATCTGCTTCTTGGCAAACTGTAGTTATGGAAGCCATGATAATTATTTTGATAGGAGGAATTATCTAGTTTCTATTTATATTATAATCTTTGCAAAGATTCATGGGTCATCATTCTCCTAATTACTGAAATCTAGATCCAACTTACATCATCTTTGAGATCAAAACATGTGGGGTTTTTTCTATTCATTTTTGTCATTGTTCTGAAAAAGGGAAAATCAATAGTAGCAAATCCATCAAAACAGAAAGACTTTTATGAGGATACAGGCCATTAAGAAATATCGTCTTGTGTGTCAGGAAATTACTGTGATACTGATACTACCTTTCAGAAATGGAAGGTGATAAAAGCAAAAAAAAAGAATTTTCTAATGGCTGTAGAACAGAGAAATCATGCACTGAAATAGGGATAGGGGTGTCTGTCTTCCAATCACCTGCACTTATTTTCTGGCAGAACTGTCCAAACTGCAGCATCCTTTGTTTAGTATAGGTGTACAATCAGGTGGACATGTATGCTACTTTCCCAAGCTCCTCATTTTATACCACTTTGCAGCCTCTAAAATGTATGCCTGCTGTTAGAGAAAGAGAAAAAAAAATTGAATAAGTATCTTTCTTCTTGGTAGTATTTGCATACTAGAACTTACTTCTGCTATTTACTTTCTTCTAAAAAGCAAGCTCATATGTGTTTTGGTACTTGATCAAAAGCATCTAGAGTAGCTATCAACAGATGGAAAACATATGTAAGGATAATTCTTCTGACAGGTTTTCATCATTAGCTCTGTCTTAATATTTGTGGCTTAAGAAAATTGTGATCATCTTTATCTGTGAGAGACTGCAAGTCAAGTTAAAGAAAGAGGTTGTACCACAGGCCAAAAGCCAGCGGTTTTTTTGAAATAGAAGTTGAATTATTTCTGCCTTCTGGTGCTCGGGCAGGGGATGTCTAGGACAGAAAAGATGGATGACTAGACACAGGCATTGCAATGGACAGAATCCATTATGCAAACCAGCGAGACTTTGCTGAAGAAAGGTGAGAATTCTTGGTGTATTGCCATGAACCCCTTGAGCATTATGACTTGCCAGTGCAGGGAGAGTAGATCTGTGAAAATAAGTTATTTTTCAATCTATGAATCATCAGAATATTCTAATGCTAGTTAAAAGGACAACATAAATGTTCCACATTTCTTAAATATGCAGTGTATATTATATGAGTTGCTCAGTGAATTAAATCTGACCAAGCTGCTTCAGGCCTTATAAAAATTTTGTTTAAAACATAACCCTCAGATATAGTCAATCTAACCTCAAGTACGAAGTACTTCATAGAGGATCCTCATCACTTTAAGCTATCCCTCTAAATCAGTGCACTTCCACATTATCTGAGTGATGCCCTGAATTACCTGGAGGACATGCTTTCTTCTCTCTGCTGACTCTAGAGAGACCCTGTGGAAGCCAGGCATCTCAATTAAATGCCTACAGTTAGATGAAAGCAACTCCAACTTGAACGTGTCAAAAATTTGCATACGTGTAATGATATTCAGTGTATAGCTGACTCTACATCCTATGCAGACATTTATTAAGATAGAGCCAGGGTAGGTTTTCTGCACCTTTACATAGAGCAAAATAAGATACCCTCTCAGATTTCATAATGATAATCTATATTTGCCCATTAGTCAGTTTATATCAGAAATGAAATTCTAAATGATTGAGATAGATGCTTTTTCAGCTGTCATGGTATGGTTTAGTACTGACTTAAACTGTGTTTATATGTGTCTTTGGATTAAGATGTTCACATGGCAATATTTCCTCAATTGGTGTTTCTCAAACGTTGTAGATACAAAATTTTTATTCCAATGTTTGCCTTTCTTTGAGAGAAGGATTTGTAATCTTCTAATACCAGTCTCTTCCACTCTACCAAGTAATTTCTCCCTTTGTCTTCAAGATGTCAAAGAAGAGATGTCTTGGAGGGCTTACTTTTTGAATAGTTTTGAATAGTTTCTTGAAGTACTGTTTGCCATTTTCTGTGTTACTGGTTAGAAGAAAACTGTTTTTTTAATTATTTTTAATTTTTTTTTTAATTTCAGCATTTTGAGCTTCAGTTAAACTCCAAAATTAGAAATTTGAAAAAAACTTCTGATGTCTTTATATTTTAATTGAAAACACTTAATCTTTTCTGTATTCTAGTGCTGCAACCTAAGGCAAAATGAAGCCATGATATTATGGTCGATTTTGCTCCCCTGTTTTGGAAAAGGAGGTAGAGGATGATAGTGAGTGGAGAGACAGAGCAATAAAATCTGTGGAAACTACTAATCTGTGGATTGTTTTGCAGACACATGTTATTTGTTTCAAGAGCTATCTCAAGCGTTTTAAACTAGAAAATAAGTAGTTAAGACCTAACAATGAATGATTCTTAACGTATGTGAAAAGAGACACACACCCTAATGAAATTAGAATCTAATCAGATCTTTAATTGTCTTATTTCTTGAAATGACTTGAAAATGTGTGAACTCAAAAGGACTAAGACAAGAGGCTTCAATAACTGCAACTATATTTTAGTGGTCTTACTTTGATATGAAAAATTGCAGTGTGGAGTGAAAGAAGAGGAAGGGAAAAAGGAAGAAAAAAACATAAAAAATGGTTCCTCATATTTTATGTCTTTATTAACAAAAAATATTCTTTCCTCATATATGATCATTAATTATTGTGATTTTAGAATATTTCTAATGTTTTATAACAACAATACATTATAACATAATAGCATTACATATTAGTATATTATACTATAATGCTATTAATATTATATATTATTATGGTATAAAAGTATATAATAATAAAGAAAATGTTAGGAACATAAATAAAATTTGACAATTTTAAAAAATAAAGATTTTATTAAACATAATTTTTAAATAAAATTTAAAAGATTGTCCAGATTGTCAGATTGTTTTCAAAAAACCCTCTACATTTGAAAAAGACAGTTGCAGTTTTGCAGCACAGAGCAATAAAAATTCTTTATTTTCTCTGTGAATATCACACAAAGCTTGTTCCCAATCACATAACTGGGTAGTTCACATGAAATTGTGCTGACCATTTTTTGCATTACCAAGGGACCATCAGCTCTTAAGACTTATTTAGCTTCATTTTGAAATATACATGTTTGCACTTAAATCAATTAGTTGGATTACTTCAAGATTTCCTAATTAGAAAAAAGACCTTGGAATCATTTCTTTTTAAGCTGGTTTCATAGATACCTTTGCTTGGATACCTTTTAAAAGAACCTTTTAGACTTAAAATAAATGAATAAATAAAATTGAGATAATAAAACCTCTGAAAGTGTTTATTCAAAGCAATAATTTAACTCCTGAATCAATTCAGGACACGAACAATGAGAATATCATGAAACACACTGGGGAGCCCTGCTGCTCACTGTTTACTTATCTAGTATCACAATGAAAAAGGACTGCTTGAGAAAATAACTGAATCATGAACTATGTAACAGGAGAAAAGAAAAACTATGATACATAGAACTGAAAGGGGAATTTCTTAATGTTGCTTTACCAAAATTTTAGAAATGTGACCAAAAAAACCTCCAGAAATCTAATATTTTTGCAGCATAGTATAAGTTTATTCCCCTGAAAATTTTCCCAGATGGGTTAGTTCACTGTTCTGCTCTGTTGACTCAAATGTCACTTTCATTTGATCTTCTTTAGACCATGTGTTAATTATACAGAGATTTTTGGGAATGTTGGCATATTACAGTTTTATTCAAAATATGTAATTGAAATATTTAATAAGATCATAATTTTGTTGTAATAACAACATGTATCAATTACTGGAAACATCTGTAAGTTTTGACATATTTATTATGTGCTGTGTTGCATAAAAAGTAAAGAAAATGTTTAATTTTTTGAAATAAATATTTTAAGAATATTTCTCTTTGAAAGTATAATTGAAAACTTCACCTTACCAAAATATGGGTTTTATCAATTTTTCTTAGCAAAAAAAAAAAAAAAAATTAAATCAATGTGCTGTTTTTTGGATGGTCTTTATGTGTTTGAATACATCATAAGACCTAATTTGCATGTGTGGCAGCCTGCAAATTCATTTTAGTGAATGCTTTCTGACGCAGCAAAGCAGTTATAAAGATACTCAAGAACAACGTCTCTACCAAGACAAAATGTTCAAGTCAGAAAGGTATGGATTAGACATGGTCTTTTACAAGAGTGTCTTGACTACATAGCTATCTGGGAGATACCTAAGGCATGCATCCTCAATTTCTGTTAAGTTATTGAATATAGAGGCAATTGATCTCAGACACTTTCCTGTGGCTACTTTCAGAATTATTCACTGACAGTAGTTTAATTAGTAGAATATTAAGCCTCTAGGATTGTCTGAGTCCAAGGCAATATTGTACGTTTCATCCATAAACTTCTCTGTCAGTAGAGAATAAAATATGTGAGTCAAGACTTTTTTTCTTTTTTTATTTTTTTTCCCTGTGACAGTAATATAATCTTTCAACTTACAGAGAAAGCATTTGGACACATTCACTTTTAGTTGAAGTAATTACAGTGTTTGTTGATAAAATATTTGAAACATTACAGCTATTTCACTATATTAAATAAACATATATATTTTGTGTTGTTTGTGCTTCCTGGTAAGGACATGGTGTCCATGGCTAGGATCAGGCCAAAAAGAAACAGAGAAGTCTTTGTAAGCAGCTGTAATTTAGACACTGAGTTTTCAAGCTTTGAAAAGACCCTCCCTTCTTCCCAGCTCTACTTCCTTGCCCAGCAGTGCAGGGAGACAGGGAATGGGGATCATGGTCAGTCCACCACAGATAGTTTCCCCCATTGTTTAGGGAGAAGTAATTTCCCTGGTCCACCACAGGGTCTTCCATGGGTGACAGCTCCCCATGAACTTCTCCTACAGGAGTCCATCCATAGGAAACAGTCCCTCACAAACCCTTTCCATGGGGTGCAGTCCTTCAAGGACAGGCTGCTATAGCAGATGCCTCTTTCTTTATATATGTCCCACAGGGCCACAAACTCGCCTCAGGCTCCAGCATGGATGTCCTCTATGTGCTGTGGGAAGATTTCTGCATCCCCATTGATCTTCAAGGGCTGCAGGGGCACAGCTGCCTCACCATGGTCTTCATCATGTGCTAGAGTGGAATCCCAGCTCGATTGCCTGGAGCACCTCTTCCCTTTCCTTCTCCACTGACCTTGGTGTCTGTAGAATTTTTCCTCTCAGACATTCTCGCCCCACACTTCTCTGGCTGCAATAACAATTCCGCAAAAAACTTTGTTATTTCTTTCTTCTTAAATCTCTTGTCACAGAGGTGTTGCCACCGTTTCGAACTGGTCCTGCCACAGATTGGCTCTGTCAGACAAGGGGCAGAAGTTCTGACAACTTCTTGCAGAAACCACCCCTGAACCCCACTAAAAAAACCTATGCAAACCCAATATATAATCCAAACTTAATTTAACCTTGGATGAAACAATATTTTCAACCCTAAGATATTTTCATGATCAATATTTTGCATGGGAAATATGTAATATTTTAATAGAACATGAAATGCAGCAATGTTTATGAAATCCATGCAAAGTCTGATTAATGCATTTATCATATAAGCAAAAAGCTGACAAAAGAAGGGAAGATAAGAAATGTGTGACAAAAATGCCCAGCTCCAACAACCAGTGAGATTCTTTCAACTTCATTAGGTTTTTGGGTTTTTGGGTTTCATTCTATACTTTTAACCAAATACCCAAATAAGTGCAAATTATGTTTCTGATAAAAAAGGGAAATCTTTAAAATAACTTAAAATATATTTTTAATTATATCTTTTGAAAAGAAGGAAGAATGAAAGAAAGGCCATCTGGAAAAACAATTGTTTCCTTTTAGAGAAACTTTTAACATGGTGAAACACTTGAATTTTGAGAGAAAATGTTGGGATAAAGAAAAATGTCCTGTACTATGTGAACTATAGAAAATAAATATATATATTCAATGTCTATCATTAACAGTGCAGCTCCAGACATAGACAAATCTCTTGGCTAGATTTTGCCTAATAAAGTCTGCTGTGTTAAGAAAGCTTCAGAAAATAACATGTGCACTTGAACCATACTGAATATTCATGTTTTTTATTAGCTTAACAAAGTTAAGGCCCTCAAGCTTTGGTTTGCAGCATTAGGTAGCTGTATTTGTATTCACAGTCTCATTAGAGTCAAGGAATAACTTAGCTTCAGAAAAGCTGGTGCAATGGGTGATGTTGCACCTTAAATTGTTGTTATTGCAGTCTAATATAAACTCACAGAAAACAACAGGGATTATAGCTTTCATTCTCTAACAAAGACATTTGACACAGCTGGTGCTGATTATTATATCACCAAATATAATTATATTTTCTTGAAGTTAAATGAAAAACTGTACCAGAATTACAATGCCATAGTCATAAAAATGTACTTTTCTATTTTCTTAATGGAAGTCACCTTGTACAAGGTAAGAATGGAAGTAAACTATCAATTGATATTTTGAGTTGTTTCTAAAAAAAAACAGATTCATCCTGTAAAATCATCTGCTGGGAACCACTATAGTGGCAGTACTTACAACATTATACCTGAAATGAAAGATTTCACACTTTTAAGAAATATTTCCTTAATTCTCTCAGCTTCCCAAGATCCAAATGTGGAGCAGAATGTGTAATAAAAAATGAAAATTAGATCTATAAAACAATTACAAGCACAAAAACCATAAAACACTGAGAATTGTTAGTTTTGTACAAACAGCTCCATTCTTATCACTTCCATTGCATGAACATTTATTTATTCTGTGAGGAATTCTCTGCAGTGAATGCTAAGAGACAACAAATTGGCAAAGACCATAAGAATGCAATGAGGAGTGTAATATATATGGAAATTGTTTAAATTGGGGGAAAAAAATAGATACAACTTGTCAGACAATAAAAATAAAGAACTTATCAAGATATGTCCACTTTGAAAAAGAAAAACCAAAAAAAAAAATCTCTTGTTTCCCTCAGACTCCTTCCAAAGATAACATTTCACCCTCCTTACATGGCTAAATAAGACAAATTCTGGGCAGATTAAAGATTAAGATTATTCAGCGCTTGTTTGTGCCGACATTCTTGGCTCTAAAAGGTGAGTGCAGAGCTACAAATAAAAGGCATGTCTTAAAATGTCTAATGTAGTTTAATAAAAATATATTTAGAAAATTATCAAGGAAGCATTCTGAAGAGGCTGTGAAAAGTATGTATCTAATTAGATTAACTTGAACAGTTTAAAAGTATTGTCAAATGTTCAGGCTAGACAGTAGCTCAGAGCACTGAAAGGGGGGAGAGGCAGAATCAAACAACTGCAGCATGACTTAAGTTCAAGCAGGAGGTTTAGATCTCCTAACAAGATTGGACCACCACCTGGTTTGCTTTTCATTTCCATCTCAATCCAGTGAGAAGGCACACATGGTGTGTCAAAGCGACCTACTCATTTTCCAAGAGAGATTCTTTCCACATCAGCAATTCAACCAAAAATACAATGTAGAGCAGGACTAACCTGTTTGCATTTCAGCCGAGGTGAAACTGGTAAATCTAACTTTGCCAGCTTTTTAGAGAGTTTGATGTTCTCAAGAGGTTCCTGGAAAACCAATAGCGACTCTAATTCAGAAGTATGTCATTATAGTTCAAAAAGAAGTCTGATAGTTATAAAGTTTAGTTTGACATTGAAAAGGCAATGAATGAACAGGGAAATGTTCCTCTTTCTGCTGGAAATTAAGCTCATACTTATCAATAGTTGATCACTCCATTATGGGAAAGGAACTCAAAGAAACAAAAAATTTTGGTTTTGATAACCATTTCATTTCTCTAAGAGGCAGGCACTAGACCATGTACCCTGAGCTACTTCCCATTTTGTGAAGTAAATGCATCCTCATTGGATGTAATTATGTAAATGTATGAAAGAATAAAAACAGAAGAAAATATCTTTACCTTTACAAGCATGAGAGATCCCAATTTGGACATTCAAGATAAGGGTTTATGAAGTCTAAAAAAGCTAAGTGAGTAAGGAAATAATGTGGCATGGTTATTTGAACACCTCAAATAGCTTGCAGAAAATGTCCTTAATTTCCACTGCTGAAGACAGTTATAACACAAATATTCTTTTGATGCAGAAGAATTTTGATGTAGAAGAATTTTGACTGTTGTGATTTTTTGGCCTTGACTTTAAATGTGTAATTATTTTATTGCAGCAGGTTTTTTCCCTCAATGTAGTAATAGTAAGACCTCTTTGAGCTGTCCAAAGTACTTCTCAACAGTTCTGTTTACTTCATTCTATGAAGATAATGAAATCATAATATCATAGAATGGTTTGGGTTGGAAGGGACCTTACAGACTACCTAATTCCTACCCCCCAGAACGGGCCGTGACATCTTTCACTAGATCAGGTGGCTCATAGTCCCATCCAACTTGGCCTTGAACACTTCCAGGGATAGGGCATTCACAGTTCTCTGGGCAACTGTTTCAGTGCCCAATCACCCTCACAATAAAACATTTATTTCTAATATCTAATCTAAGCCTACTTCATGTTCATTTTAAAACAATTGCCTCTTGTTCTATCACTGCATACCAGGTAAAAAGTCCTTCTCCACCTCTGTTGTAGGCCCCTCTTCAGATACTGGAAGGCTTCTACAAGGTCTTCCTTGAGCCTTCCCTTCTCCAGCCTGAATAATTCTACATTCTCTCAGTCTCCTTTCATAGGAGAGATACTCCAGCCCTCTCTTATCATCAACATGTTCCCTATGTGTGT
The DNA here is from genome assembly GCA_013401135.1 of Cettia cetti. Classification (NCBI taxonomy): domain Eukaryota; kingdom Metazoa; phylum Chordata; class Aves; order Passeriformes; family Sylviidae; genus Cettia; species Cettia cetti. The sequence goes on from VZUI01041763.1 coordinate 127,235, forward strand.
ATGTATACAGAAATATATGTCCAAATAAAAACTTACATAGTTTTTTTACTGGAACACAAATGTCATATAAACTTGGAAAGTGTGTTTGTAGTATGACAAAGGAAAAAGCTTCAAAGTTGATTGATGCCTAATATAAAGAGAAAATAGCAGAACATGCTGTGAGTAGGCACAATATATCCTTACACATATGTTTAGGCAAACAGTAAATACCAGAACAGCTTGCAATAACTAAAAAAAACCACAAAACCTTAGTACTTCAGTGCTTAATCTTCCTTCACAAGTAACCTTTTACTGTGGTCTGTGCATGCTGTGTGGTAACTTTAACCTCCAGTAATAAATTTGTCAACCTATACCACATGAAGGTTCCAACACTGGACTTCCTCACAGAGTGCCTTTACTGTTCCTGATTTCTGACTTTATTGTGAGCCATAAAATGTATATGATGCTTCTTCAGAGATGCCAGTCATGTAGCCATGGGACTTCTTTTGGTAAAACAAATTTTTTTCATCCCTCCACAAAATATAGTTTCTGTATCTTCTGAATGTATTGTCTAAACGTGTGAAAGTGCCAATCAGCTAAAAACCCCAAAAGAATATGTTCCTCTCTCCACAGACTTTCTTGCCAATAGGAAAGTGTGTGGTGTGTATTTTCTGACCATTAAAGATTTCAGGAGATCCTTGATAACCATGCCAATAAGGACTTCCCTGTATGTTAGACAACACTAATGATATGATTTCAGGACATCTTCTAATGCCTTCTCTGACATTCATTTGCTTTCCTATCAGAACCTCAAATGATCAAGAGTAAACTCTACCTACTGGAACAAAGGTTATGTTGCTATGAATAACTGCACACATCTCGGGATATGTGTCATTATCTCAGTATGAGAGCCATGTGTATCTCACCCCACCCATGTACCTCAGTGCATATACCTCTCTTTGTCCTCCTGCAGGCATTATCAGCTTAGAAAAAACTATTGGGAAAATTTACACTAGGGATCAAAAAATCAATAAGAAGCAACCGTAATTTTGTTGGTATGCTTTCTGTTGCATATTCATAGTTGCTATTTATTCACTAATTGACCATTTTCAGTTGCTGAAGAATTCTAGAGACCTGCAATACTGCTGATGATAGAGTTTGCTGGAGCCTTGATCCTGATGTTGATGTTTAGTCAATGAAGTCTTATAAGCCTTTCATGCACCAAATGCTGCTCATGCTCTTTAAGTTTCTTATACATCTTACCATTTCAGTGATTTACAGAAAATCATTTTGTCAAGCCCTCTGCCTGCATGCAGTTAACATCCAATATATCTTGGGTTTTCTGGGTGAGAATGCATCCTTCCACACCCTTGTTTTTGGAGATCTGTATCATGTGTCATCATGTAAATTGTTTTCTTGGAATAAAAATATATAAAATTATATTTCATGCTGGTCTATCAGAAAGAAATACTGACCAGGAAACATATTTTCTGCTTTGCCTCATGGCATGAAAAGTAAAAGGATGACGTCCTTATTTCCCTTTCTTTATATCCCTCATTTCAACATCAAAACACTAGTCCAAAGAAGCAGGAATAAGAAAAAGTATAAAAAAGCTTTTAGTTCTTGACACCTTAAAGTGAGAGGATTAAGTGAGTTTTCCCTTGCCACCTCATTATCATCACAACCTCTTTTAGATTCTGTCAGCTGCTTATGATGTGCACAGGTTGTCCTTCTCTGGAGCTAGTGCTTATCTTCTAACATAGTATTAGTTTTAATTTTATCAGATGTTTGGGATTTCAGATCTCTCTTTGATCTCTAAAACAACCTTTTTTTGAAGAGGTGATAAAACTAATGAATTGCAAATCACTTTTCATAGGTCTGAGATTTTAGTACAGGTATTAGGAAGGATAACACAAAACTCCACAGGAAGTTTAAGCTTTTTGAAAACCACTGTGAAGCTTCTTGTTAAGAATAATGTTTCTACAGAAGACCTAATTGTCTGGGAAACTAGTGCTTACATTCAGACGAACTTGAAATGTTATGAAAAGATTTATTTCTAACATTGGTATGTTTCTTGACAATGCTTCTGTACATCGAATGTGTGTTTATAGGCCATAAGGACACTGTAGGTCCTTGTCCCTTAGTACTCCTTAATCCTGCCCATGGCCCAGGATCCCATTTCACCCTTCTCAGGACATGAGCTCTTGCCTCAGTGACACCACAACTCAGGACCACTTGTGGGGCCCCATCCCAGCCTACCTTGGCTGGTTCCCATCCCAGTGACAAGCTCAGTGCCTGGGGCTTGGGCTAACCTGGTGTCCCCTTACTTCCCTGCTCCTGTCTAGGCTGGCCTATTGCTACCTGGCCTTTGTGGCATCCTGACCATGTATTTCCATTGGCTTTAAAATATTTTACTCAGTCAACTTTTTAGATAAGCAGCTGAAAATGTTTTAAGAGAAGAATGAAAAAACAGAGATAAAATGTTTAAGGGGAGAGAAGAAAACATTGTTAATGATTCTGTTGTTACCAGACCTACAAAAACATCTTGGAAATATGAATATTAAAAGATGAGTTTTCGGATGGAAGGGGATATTGTGCAGCACAGATGGAGATCTCTTCAGAGATCTTCTGTAAGGAAATTAGCTGTTCTGTCATACAGCACATTTTTTACACGTTAGCACAACACTTTACTGATTTCTTATGTACTCTCTCCACAGATTGTTTTCTAAATTAGCTCTTCTTTACTTCTCCAGTTCGTTTATATTTTTTCCTCAGTTACTTAGACATATTTTGTAAACTTGGACTGATAGTACTTATATTTATCTTAATGAAGCTTAAGGCAGTCCCAGAGTATTTATTTCATTTAGCGACATGGTAATGCTATCATGTCCTCATTATTATCTTTAAATAAAATTTTAATGTTCCAACTACAGCACAGAAAAATACCATGACAAATTTGACTTTTCCTTGTTATAGTGTTCAAGATTTCATCTTAATTTTTGGATTCAGAAGTTCGCACCAGATTCTATATTAACCTGAAGTTTCAGTCTCCTGTGTTTCTGTTTCCAGTGTTATGTTCTAGATCAGTCTAAACAATGTTAAGACTAACCTTTATAAAGAAATTTTTATTTTTTATCACTTTTGGCTTTCAGTTTTCACTATTTTTTTCTCAGAGTGAGAGAAGCAGGTCTTGAGTACCCTGCCATTAAATCCACAGAAAAAAAAGATAAAATATTCTTAGAGCCCATCAAAAACAATAGAGACACAATTTTTTTTGAGGTCTGTGACTGTAATCATGTTTTCCTATCCCCTTAAATGTATTTAGGCTCCCAGCCACAGGTTCCCCAAACAGCATTTCATTCCTGCAGGTCAAACACTCTAGTGTTCAAACCAAACTAAAAAAATGTGTGCATCTGATTAAGGTGAGATACAGGTGACTGTGCAGTCTCTTAAATCTCCCTGCCATCTCTTGTGTACCTTGGGCAACAACCCTCAGGAAGGGCTCAGAGGGGGCCTGTACTGAGATTTTTTCCACCAACCTGTCTGCTGTAAATTATTTTGCTTCTTCTAAGAACTCTACGTCTCTCAGCAGCTGAGGGCATTGGAGACAAGTGGGAAATGGAAACAGGGAGCTTCATGAGCAGATTGTTCAACTCCATCATCATAATGCTTTACAAATGCACTCAGCATTTCAATGGTGCTGTAGAGAACCAGAGAACAGAGCAATGTCTACAAATATCTGATAAGCTCATATGAGGTTGCTCATGATAGAAGATCATGCTGTTCCTCAGCAATCTTACAGTCACTGAGATTTGGACTCTGCCTAACTCACAGGTGCAAAAAATAACTCTTCAAACACCCTGATTTGACTTACAAGAGCAAAACCAAAAGAGATAGACAGCCCCACACCTGGCACAAGTCCAGAAACACAGGAAAAAAATCTCATAGGGAAGCCCTGGCCCCTCAGAAAAGACTGCCTCCTTCTACATTGCTAATAGCAAGTCTTGTCCAGCAGTCATCATGTTTCCTGTCACTACAGAGATGTCACAGTCACAGTAGTGAGCAGAATCTATTTTACTTTTTGTTTCCTCCATTGTGTGCTGATTCTTAAAAAAAAAAAAAAAAGGTCAAGTGCACTTCTGTAAACAGAGACAGATACTGTTTCTCCCATAGGAACCACCAAGCATACAAAGGGAGAAGAACATTCCAGGGATGATCTTGAGGACATACATTCCTTTTATCATGGGACCAGAGGGATTTTGTGGGTTTGTCAGAAAGCCATTAAGTGAAATTGCTCCTGGAAGCAAATGCATGCCTTCGCTGACACAGTGAATTGATTATATATTATTCTTATATCTATTTCATGTGACAATTTTAATTTCTCTTTTTAAAAAGTTAAATATTGTATATGAATTTCAATCAGCCTGATCTTTTTTTAGCTTAAAGGCCTCTTACTCTTTTGGAATGTTTATTGCATTAAAAGTACTAGAAACATCTCTTCAATGTTTTACTGACTTAAAATACTGTCCAAGTAATCAAAGCAAAAAAGGAGCTGTAACTCCAGTGCAAGACTACTATGAATGAACTCAGTTGATTTTTGGCTCTTTCCTTGGAAGTGGTGTTGTTCCACTAGATCAGAACCACAATTCTTGACACATCCTTCTCAATACATCCTTCTCAGAGATTTTTGTGGGGCACAAAGAAACTTTAAAAAAATCAATTTTACACCATTTCTTCTTCCTGCTGTTTTTACTGTTGTATTAAGTCCCTTGTTTCCCTCCTAATATTGCCCACCAGTCTTCTGTTTCAGAAGTCTGTGCATAGGCCATCTCTCCCTTTGGTGTATGAGAAGCTACTCAGCATCTTCTATCTGAACCTAGTGGCTCTGTGGACTGATTCTTCTTACATAGCTGCATCCTATACTCTTAGGAAAGGATTATTGGAGGATGGTTACCCTTTTTGACCATCCATGCCACAATTGTGGGACACTCCCAGTCCCAGAGGGACTCTTCACTTTCACTAATGTCTGCTGCTTCCTCCTGGACCTTTGAGAGTAGTAAATTTTTAGAGAGTATATATTTTGGAGACTGCAAAAGTGTAACAGGCTTTCCAGAAGATATCCCAGAGGGTTCCTATACTGCAGGGTTCTGCTGCCCACCTTTGAGATTTCCAGTGACCTGATGTCTTAGAGAAGTCTGACTGAAGGGCTTATTTTCAAGTGTTTGGAAGGACTTAATGGAAATGAGGAATGAAAGGGAAAGGAAATTATTGCAGTGTTTTGTGGAGAGAAAGGAGGAAATGATTTAGAGTTAGTATCCAGGAATGCAGAGGATGCACGTAGGGGACTGTATATATGGAGGAGAACAGGTGGGACAGATTGTCTGCTGCATCCAGACCACTTCCAACAGCAGTTTCAAGAGCAGAGTTTGCTGTTGGATTTTTTTAGGCTGAGGAATGAGCTAAGGCTAAGCTGGTGTATATTTGGTACATGATTTTAGTGCCCGGAACAGGATCTGGACATTTGTTAAAGGTATTGGTGGATCCTACATAAGTGTCACAGATGGCCATCAAATTCGTGGGCTAGACCTTTTGTCACCTGACAGTTGGACATAGCTAACAGTCCTATTAGCTATTCAGAGCCTTCTAGAAATTCTCTCTTTTCAGATGAAGTCATGTTTGGTCCTGTTCTCAACTTGCTGCTCTTCGGGGAAAATGATGACCACAGCTGCTCAATTGCAGATGATCTTCCTGAATTGGCACAGTGTCTGATATGTGTGGACTGGCTGCCCATGTGTGGAGAGCAGCTGGGGAGTCTTCCAGATATATATTTACATCTTTTCATCTTTTCCACACCAACAAAGGCATGCAAAAGTAATTGTATTGTAAAGTTTCGTATTTGGGACAGTTTCTTGCTTCTGTCTTCATCTGTAACATCTGGAAACTGAAGAAATGCCAGAGGAATGTGGTTTCTAGGACAACGTATACATGCTCCAGTGACTAAAGTGAGCGTTCAAGACACCAGTTTCCAGTCTTTCTTCCTTCCTTCCCCTATGTTCGTGGCTCCTCCCTGATCTCTATGTTCCAGCTTTCTCCTGCATTTCCATAGTTGCAGGAAGACTGTGACTATCCCCCATGCTGATCAGCAAGCCTCATCCTAAAACCTGTTGTACTCTTAAGAGCTATTGAAAAACAAACTCTCTTAACTCTTTCAAGGATCAACTCTCTCAAGGACAAAGGCAAGTGACAAGGGACTGAAAGATTTTATATAGACAGTTTAAATGCTACTTTATCTGTGAGTCTCAGGTTGGGTTTTACTGAGTGGGAATAGGTTTGGCTGCCAGGTTTATCTGGTCAAGGAACTGGACTTGTCACTTGGTTCTGATACAGCATTTAAACACAGTTTTGGTGAAGTTTCAGAAGGTAAAGATCTATGCATCTGTGGGAGAAATATCTTAAACAACTAAAGAAAGAGGACGTAGCTCATAATTTACCTGCCTAAATAAGTAAATTAGGCATATGAAGGTGAAATGTACTCTTCAAAGTTATATTGGACTGAATAAGTCAAACAATTAATTATAACTAGATTATATATTCTCCTAAGACATTGGGAGCATTTTCTCCATCTGATACTGGGTCTCTTAGTATTAATAGAAAGTTATGTTTACTAGAAAATATATGGCACAGCTGAAGATTAATTTTTTCCTGAGACTCTGAAAAAGTCTGACCTCCATGCCTTTAACATATGGTAAAAGTGAAGAGCCAAATAACTTGTAATCCAACCAGAAAGATAAAAATAGAAACTTCTCTTAGGGTGCCTCCTGAAAGTACAACCAAAGTGTGGTCACCAATAAATAAATAAATAAATAAATAAATAAATAAATAAATAAATAAATAAATAAATAAATAAATAAATAAATAAATAAATAGATAAACAAACAAACAAACAAATAAATAAATAAATATTTTAAAAATATACAAAAGCAAGAAGTTAGACTTACAGTAATAAGTAGCTTTTTTATTTTCTTTAGGCTTTCTTAGCTGAACCAAACAAGTTAAATAATTTTCCAACAGGGAATTGTCTTATTTTTGAACTGTTACATAATGTTCCTCCTAATTAATGAGTTTGAAATATGAAAGTTTGTGGAAACTTTGAATGATAAAAGCTCACCTCTTACAATACCTTTTTTTTTTATTTATTTCCACCTATTTGGTTACTCATTTACTATTTTGCCAATTTTTGCAAATATATTTTGCAGTTACTCATTAATGACCAGTGTTTTAAATATCTGTAGATATGTGTTTCTTACCTTTGAGAGAATGATTTGCTGGAAGAAAGGCATATCTTATCTAACCAGCTTCCAAATTTTATTTTCTTTATTCAAATCCCATTTGTATTGACTGATCTGAATCTTTCTTTCTGTTGGGGTTCACTGCTTTACCCAGAGAGGTGAGATTGTGACTTCTCAAACCTGAGAAAGCAATTGAACCCTTTGATGAACAAGCTACTCAACATACAACTTCATTACCCATTTAGGGATGAAACAAATCACTTCTGAATTTATTTTAGATAGAAAGCTTGTGTACATATTTGTTCCCTTAAAAGACAGATACAGTATTTGAAGTCCATCAGCGAATGATGCCTGAATATGACTATGTGTTATGTTACCAAATGCCAAATATGCACTTCACATACAACTTTTCTGATAGTCTGTAGTGAAATTATGTACTTTTTTGGTGAGCTTAAAAAATTGCATTGCAAAAAGTCATTATCATTGAAGTGACATTCAGGTCTATCACACAACTTCAAAGACAAGTCCAACTAGAAGGATATATTTGACTGTACAGTAAGGAAAAGAGATATGGTAAAATAAACAAGCCTTGTCACATTACATTTTCCACAAATAAATCACAATAATGAGGGCTTGTCTTTCTTGTTCTCACAGCCAAGAAAATGTTCACTTTGAGATGTAGTCATCAACAGTGAATACATAAATAAATATATAAATGCATAAACGTTTTCTTTTTGATCTGTGTAAGATCAAGGAGAATTTTCCATACCTGCTGTAGGCTCTTTCACTGTTAATAAAACTCACTCTGACTCACTGACTTGGTGGAAAGAATAAATGTTAAGGATATGATTTCAGCTAATGTGCTTAGAAAGTGTCCTGTTTCTCTGATAAAATAGAGCCAGATGATACCAGTAGTTTTGTACTTATGCAACAGTAGGTAACCTCTACAAGAATTATTAAGACATCTTTGCTGTAAGCTGACAGAGATGAGTTTATGTTCATGTTTTCCCTTATTTTTAAAATGTAGTTCTCAACAAATCATTAGACTTACCTTTTGTTCCTAATTTTTAGAGTGCAGTTTAGTCGCAGATGTACTGCAGTTGACCTAAAATGCTCTCACCCACAACAGTGTTAAAACATTGAAAAAAATAATTTCAGTGTTTTAAGAGGTTTTTTCTTAATATTTTCATTCATGAAGATCAGTTAATAAGTCAATGATATCTTATCAAATGGAATCCACAAGATAATCTTATTGCTTATTTTTTTCATGAACCAATGTAAAAATGCTCCTGCCATTTGACACATATCTCTAAATTCAATTGAGATGGAGAAACATGACAGGATTCACTATCACAGAATCACTGAAAACTCAGAGTTCGAGAGGACCTACAAGGATCATCAAGTTGAAATCTAAAATTAAATACTCAACAATTAATCCACTTTTCCATAGATGGCATGGTGCCTTTTTCCTGTGGACATTCACCATACCAAAGGATACCAAAGGTACCTGGTCCTCATCTTCAAGGAACAAACACAGCCAAAGGAGGTGGAAGTTGAAGATAAGGGAGATATTCTAAATGAGAGGCATAATTGCTTCAGGGGTATTGAAATCAGTATAAGGTCCCACGTGAGCAAATACTGTTATATCAGCTGCTTTTTTTGACTATTCTCTCAGAAATCTCGTTTTACTCTCAAAATAAAAATCATTGCAGAAGTACACTTTTACTTTCTTTTATTGTAGTGTTTTTCTCATTTTGTCCTAGTCATTTTCAAGTTGACAAAGCAAAGTCAGTGATAGATTGCAGAGGAGCTCCAGATGTTTAAAATTGCCAAAAATAATAATTTTTGTCAGTAATTATGGGGGGGTTTTAAATGTTTGTTTATTTTTAATTTTAATGTGGTTTATGTACTTTGTGGGGTTGTTTAAATGGAATACAACACAGAGGAATTAGTTACTTAATAGAAAGTATAATTCCTTGAGTGGTCAGGTATAATTTTGTCAACATTATTCTCTCTTTGAATAGAGCTCTGGAAACTAGACAACTTGCAAATATTTTCTGATTTATGTTGCTGTTTATCTGTACTAATTGTTAGCATTCTGGATGATGGTATCATCAGATGCCAGAAAGGCATCTTTACAGCTTCTGTAGATTCTATTTATTCAATGTCTGAAGAAGGGATTTGAAATGTAAATGGAAGTGATCTACTTTACTGGGAGAGGTAAAGAAGGATCAGGACATAACAATGTATCAATATACAAATCACAGAACTGTATTGCCCAAGGGTAAGACCATTATAGCTAGCAATGAAAAGAGTGGTAAGATAGATCTGAGTTCTTTTCTTCCCCAGGTACTCACTTCAGGACATATTTAGAGTTAGGAATAGTTCCTCTTTCAGTTTTCCTTCAACAAATCTAAGCAATCCAAACCCATCTGGTCTCTTCCTGCATGAGCCAGTTAATAATACATATAAATTTATAGGTCCTATAAAAATAAAAAGTAGAGATGCCTGAGCTCTCTTCAGGTTTGTAAATTGCAATGAGTTAATTTTATAGTTTCCTGCTTTGGAATATGAAAAAGAAAGTTTATTATGTTCTCTTTTGACTTTTTCTTTTTTCAGGAATTCAATATGCCTTTATCCTGGTAATTCAGGCAACGTTATAAAGCAAATAAAGAAAATGAACCTTTAAAAAGATTGAAATTTAAACAAACGTATATAGATGATATCTATTGGAGCAGAGGAAAACAATTTGCTGTGCATGAGTTACCAAGCTAGTAAGGAAGGTCTTTTGCTAGTATTTGTATATATTATGATGCACAAACCATTCATTTCTTTTCATTTCAAATGGATGTAATAAAAATTATCCTTGAAGGTTGCCTGGGGCTTTCACATTCCTAGCACAGTGTTTGTCCAGCTAGAGCTGTAAAAAAAGGAAAGTTATTGGTATTTTTCTTGCAAATGAAGACCAATTGCAAATTACTAAAGGTTACACTATCATGCTATACTGATGTTTTAATTGCTATACTGATTTTTTGAAAGATACTTAATAAGAAATGTAAATGTATAGGTTATCTAAATAAGGGTTTGAATTCCCAAACCAGAAATTCCCAGATGCTGGTGTCTACTAATTGTAAACATTAATCTGGATTGCCTTTGAAATCACCACAGTAATAAGATTAATTTTAACTGTCTCTAAAAGGATGAAGGCAATACAACAGTACACTAAAAATTACTCTTAATATTTGAAAGCATTCTTATTTTTGGTTCTGCGAATGCATTAGCTGTTACTGAGTCCTATTTTTAAATATGCACTGCACACTGGATTAGAAATAGCTAATACTTGCTAGAAGTAGGACAACACCTGTGTTCTTCCACAGAATTTGATTTGCTTATTATCTGTGGAGTAGGGTAGCTTAGCCTAACCACCCCAATCTGCTTTCAAATACAGAATTCAGATGAAAACATTTTAAAGTCCTTAATCTACTTTGATAGAGGAATATTCATGGTTTTGAAGTAACATCTTTCTTCTCACATGTCAGTAGGGAAATACATTGGAAAGGGCTCTCTTCAAATTTCTATTAGGTAGTTCTCGAGGTCCTAATTTAAACTAGAACATCACTAAACTAAACGATGAAAAAAATATCTAGCCACAAATGGCATTTTTCCAGAGAACTGTCATTTTATGGTCCCTGTTTTACTTTTGTATCCTTAAAAAACTCTGTCCTTACAGATTTTCAATACATTCAATGTGTTCAATAAAATAATGAAGACCAGTGAAGACCACTATTTAAATGTTTTTGAATCAGATGAGTGAATGAGTCTTTTGCTCAACTGGTATTTATTGCAAAAGTATTTAATGATTAAACTTGAAAATGCATTTCAAACTCCAACTAACTTTTTTTCTTATGCTAAAATAAATATTTTCAAGTTTTAAAAAAGTAATTCGGTACTATAACCCCAAACCTCTAGTAACCATAGCACTGATAGAATACAAATTTAATGATTTTAAAAATGGTGTAAACATGATAGATTTGGAATAATGTGGCTCCAAAATTTTTTATTCTTTCAAAAGAGGAAGATTATTATTGGCTTTTTTCTATTACTGTGTGAGAAAAACATTTGCAAGGACGAATATATTTCTATTGTCTTTGTGATTTAAGGTACCTTTAATATGTATTTAATATGTGTTTAAAGAACTACCCAAGCAATTTTACCCTGCAGTATATTCGAAAACACAGATAAGTATTAAAAATTAAGTAACTTTTTTCCCAAATAAATCTTTGTTAGAAGAAAGGTTGTCTGACTGTATGGTCAGATACTAATACTACTAATAATATAAGCAACATGAAAAAGAAAATGTTTGCACACCCCTTCCTAACAAACACAAGTCAGAATGTAGCCTTTTACCAACGTGTCTAGGAGTTCAGGGGCCCATCAAATCATATAATATAAATGTAAAGTTTGAAAAAAAAAATCTTGCATAATAGTCAAACAAAAAGAAATAGAATTTTTAATGTAAAGATTTCAAACAGTTCTGCAAGTACTTAGATTTTTATGTGTCATTGAAATATTCCACAGGGAGCTAGAGTTTGTGTTTCTTCTCCCTACAGACTTGGTTTTCCATTAGCATATTTTCTGTGTTATAGCACCTCTCTCCATGAAAGGAGGCACAAAATAATCTCAAAAGCCATGTCATAAAAAATACAGATTTTGTGTAGAGTAAAGATGGCAATATGGTCTGTGTAGTTCCCATAAAATAAACAAAAGAGCACTGGAGAATATCTGCAAGTTTAAGATATCAGTATAATAACAACTTTTCCATGGAAAGACAGTGATTCATTTTTAGAAAGCCAGCTTTTGTGTGGTGAAGCAAAACACCATGCCAAACCCAAAGAAACCAGAAAAGGCTCATGAAAAATTTCAATCAATCCTCGTAATCAACACTTAGCTGTTTCCGAGATATTTCTGTTCTAAACGCTATTTGATTTACCATGGAATAAAAATGTTAAGCCAAAAGCAGGAAACTTCTATGAATAACACTCTAGGCTGCACTAGGAATTAAGCTGCCCAAAGCTTCCCCATAACAACTTTGGGGAAGATGAAGGAGAAGCTGTTGGAGAATACAGTCTTCGTGGTAGATGGGTATAGGGATTCACAGGAAGAAAGTCAATCAAAGCAAAGACACTTCTGTTTTTTGTCTTTCTTCTTGAAATATATGATTTCATTTACACATTTGTTTAGATAGAATTATTATAAAATTTATGAAAAAATATGCAGATAAAATATTCTGTATGTGCTTGAATTATAATGCAACAAAAGGGAAAGGCTATTAGTGAATTCTAACAAATAAATGATAATTTATGAAACTTCTTTCTAATATAATAACTTATTCAACAGATGATCTCTGGGGTGCAGGAACTTTGAACCTGCTCAAAATGGTAGGTGATGTAAGGTTGTGCGGGTTTGGGCCAGGTTGAGTTAATTTTCTTAGTAACTGCTATGGGACCAAGTTTTGGATTTGTTTTGGAAACAATGGTGATAATACAGAGACATTTTCATTACTGCTGAGCAACACTTACACAGAATCATGGTGTTTTCTGTTCTTCACCCCACTCCACCAGTGAAGACGCTGGTGGCACTCAAGGAGTTAGGAGGGCACTCAGCCAGGGCAGCTGACACCAACTGAACAAATGGAAATTCTGTACCCTATGGACTCATGCTCAACTAGGGGGACAAGAAGAAGGAAGAGGCTGATGTTCAGAACGATGGTGTTTGTTTTCCTAAGTCACAGTTATGTGCCTCTTTACTGGGAATGGCTGAACACCTGTCTGCCTTGGAAAGCGGTGAATTAATTCCTTGTTTGATTTGATAGTGTGTGTGGACTTTGCTTTCCTTATTAAACTGTTTTTGTCTCAACCCACAAAGAGTTTTCTAACAGTTCTTTTGCTGTTCTCTTCCCAATCCCAGCAAGGGGAAGGAGAATACACAGCTGCACAGAGGCGTTAAGCCTCAGCACAGATATACTAATAATATTTGGAAGAAAAAAATTACAAACATGAAACTGAAAAATTCAATATATTTGAAGCAGATCCACTGCATGCTGAAGTAAATATTTTCTGCCAAAATTTGTGTTTGGTCTTGTTGTGTTTCTTAATTTGCTTTTATATTCCTGTAGTAAACAAATAATTTTCTAAAACCTGTTTGAACAGTCTACATAAAACACTGGAAACCAAAACAAATAATTGTAGTTTAAACAATGGAAGAGTATACATGCGCATTTGTTTTCCTATCTTTATGCAAAGTAATTTTTTCTGCCATAACTTATCTACACATAAAAAGACATCCTGAACTGTATTTATCTGACTTGACTGGGTAGAAATACACAACATCTGAAGTAAGGATGTTTATAACCTATTCTACCTATTGTGTTTTTCAGAATAGAAAATAACAAGGCACTCAACATTGATAACCCAGGTGGGGTTTTTTTGGTTTTTTCTAATGTCTTGACTTTTATTTTACATATTTTTCTATGTTAAAAGTAGATTTTGGAGAGTGTCCTATACCGCATATAATGAATTAGATGAAAAACTGCTGTTACAGCCAAAAAGCTGACCAGATTTTTTTCTTTGTGTGGAAGACTGATAATATGGCCTTTGACAGGACTTAAAAGAGGTTTAAAAACTCCTGCCCTTACAAAAGGGAATAGAACAGTTATTATGGGCAGCAGTTTCTTAGAAAGGTTCTCTTTAGCTATTAATGACAGATTTCTTGAATATGTACATAACTGATATCTCCTCAGTGGTAACTGGTAGAAGGTAGAAAAGATGGTAGAGGTAGAAACCCACTGTTGTCTTCCTGCCAGATGTGTTGAGAAGCTGCAGTAGTTCTACACACTAAGATAGCTGAAAAAGCAGAGTGAATTAATAAAGTTAAATCCTGATAAAATCTATGATTGTGAAGAGCTAATGGCAGACTTAAAAAAGACATTTAGCTACTTTCTGACTATTTTCTTAAAAATGTAAAAGCATTGCATGTGTTCCATCAAATGAGTAAGAAAACTTTTTCCTTGATACTGGGCTTGTATTGCTGTCAGTAGCAAAAGCAAAATTTATTCCAGCACTAAAAGCTTTATTACCACATTACTCTGATAGTTTTGCCAGACAGAGAAAGCTTATTTTGTGATGGAACAATTAATCTCTGCCTTGGAATCTGTATGTCCTTCTTAGCCTGGATGTCTAAGATTAAAGTAAGGTTAGTTAAAAGGATACCTTAGATTACTGTCGCCACTTACGGACTACTACAGTCTTCCTGTGGTAAATTCTTTCTACATAACTTGCATATAAATATAAAAAGTTCGCTATTTCTAAGGCAGCCCACTCCCCTCTGATACTATTGTTGACTGTTATTGCATGGATAAATATTACCCCCTGTTTCAAATGTTTCCACATAATATCAAAAATTATGGTATTTACACCCTTTTTCTCATGTATCTATTAATCTCCTATAATAACCAAACATTCTAAATCTAAAGATGCAGTCAGGTTTCTCTTTGAAAGTCCATCAGGAATCACACCCAGAAACTTAAATACCCAGGCATTTAAGAGTGAATCAGTGTCAAGAGTAGCATTTCTGACCAAAGGCCTACCATGCTTGTGAGAGGGAAGCAGGGAAGCTTTTTGTTGACAAAGCATTACCTGCTCAGTATAGATGACTCACTGGCACATAATCCAGTCTTATGTGCTGGGTAAGGAGTAGGGACTGTCACTGCCATGGCTGTTCATACAGAAGTCTTTACCAAACACTCTCAGCCTAATACAGTACCTCTGTTGGGTCTTTTGTTGTTTGAATCTGTCCCTGACCTCTTGTGAGTAAAGGCTGCTTGTAGAGCTTCTTAATGGATCTAGGCCCTAGACACTGAGAGGAACATAAACAGCCAGATAATACTGAAACCAACATCAAACAACAGTAACTGAGAATTATCTCATGTGTTATGAGCAAAAATAACCTCTAAAAAATCCAAAGCTTTAGTCAATAGTAACTCAGAGCACTTTGTAATTAATCATCTTTTCAAGCGATGTTGCCGTGTGGCCTATTAAAACATAGTTGAAATTATTTAGAAACTGAAGCAATATAAGTTTATAACTTTAATTTTACTTATAAAAGATGGATTCCAGAACTAGTGACTTGAAAAGCTTTTTAAATCCAAGTCTGTTGTAAGCTCTAAATTGACAACATGAGACAGTATATTTTGTTGCTGATTCCAGGGTGGCAACTCAGTATTGCTAACATTTCTTCTGTCTTTCTACTGATTTTATGTGCCTTTGAATTAATTTATCGTTATTGTTGAAAGCGAATTAATCACCTTGATATTATTAAATTTATTTTGTCTTTCAGTAGAGATGTTTAAAGTTAATATCCCTTGAATAATTTACTAAGGAAGTCTTATATAATATAATATATCAGGTGTCATAGCTAGAAGTATTGTTACTTTTCTTTTACGATGTGTGCAAACTAGAACTGTGTCAAATTACTTGCAAGAGAGTAGAGTTAATTTCTCCATGAGACTTCCTAAGGACACCTAGATAGTAAAGTTTTCATATCTCTTATTTATGGATAGGTGTAGCAATGTATCTTCCAAGAATTAAACATATTTTCCAAAATCTTTTTTACCCATGTCGTATTCTGATAAAAGAACAGCTTGGTTCTCACTGAAAATCATTGCTCATTGAATAGGTCATCCTATTTTGTAAAGCTCTCAAGAGATCTTGTGCTTTTGGTTTCCAGATTTTCCATATAAAGCCCAATGGGGTATGATATCAAACACCTTAGCTCTATTATATAAGTGTCTAATATTCAACCAGGCAGATATAGACCTGATCCAAAGAAGGGCTTACCAGGACTTATCTGTTCTTGCCATACCAATGCCTAACTTCGAGGCTCCTAAATCAGTATTACACTAGAAACAGCCCTTTACGGTTCGCCTAACCTTGTCTTTTCATTTACTGAGGAGCAGTCTCATCATAGCACAGCTCTGGGACCTTAGGACCTAGCTTTTGGATTTCTACATTATGTTCCATTTGAAAATAAAAAGCTCTGCTGGGAATGGACTAGCATATAAGCTGAGCACATAAAAATCAAAAGAGTTTCCCTGGAGAAACAGAGAGGAAGAAGATCTCAGCCAAAATATTGGTTGAAAAATCTAATGAATTTCAAATTTCTTTTACTGAATATAATGTAATTTTGTCCAACAGCTGAAAATGTAATAGATTTTCATACTAAAAGCAGTTGGGATTAATAAAACAGAAAGAAAAATCCATGGTATATTACACTTCAATCAAAAATTCCTGATCAATGCAGTTGCCCTGTGGGGAAAAAAAAAACACAAAACAAACAAAAAAAACCAAACCCAATAAGAATATATTTTATCTGTTCACTGTGTTCAGTTCACCAAACCACCTTTATAAAAGCAAGGTATCTTTTTTTTTTTGCCAGACCAGCTGTACTTCATCTCCCTGTGCAGAATGTTCTTTACATTAAACAAACCAAGCATGCACTTATGCCTTGTAACAACAAACAAAGACATTATATTGTACACTAAAGAGGGTGCTAACATTTTTTTCTCTTCCATTTGTTTCTTGCACTTTTCAAGCTTATTTTCAGTATGTACATGTCCATGCAGGATCACATCCTTAATGGGAAGGGCACACACAATATTTATGGATGCTCTTGGCTGAAAAGAACTTCAGAAGTCAGAAGATGTGCATAAGTTTGCAAAGTTTTTTTAGTAAATTACACTTGGCATGGAAATTAGTATAAGTTATCACTTGATCTACTAGCACTGATACCTAGAAATAGAACACAAACTTTTCCAGACAACATTAGACTAATAATATAAAAGAAAACCTCTACTAGAAAGCCTTCAGGTACACAGTACGGCAAAAAACTATACTAGGAATTAGATCACTACAATTTTATAAGATCAAGAAATTAGAATATCTAGCCAATATTGTCCAATTAAAGGAGTAGTTTGTTAAGTAATCTCCCCCCAGGTTCTTTCCCATTGGAGCTCTTCCCCTGGTCTCTTACCCTACCTTTATTATGTCTATGATTACATGGTGCAAAATAAAATATTCTTGGTGAACAAACAAGCAAGACTAAAAAAATTTAAGAATTCATCATAGTGAGCAAATGGGGAAGAAAGCTGGAAAAGTACTAAGAGTTATACCTAGGCATTTAAATGTCTGCAAAGCTGCAAATGCCTAAAGAATATATAAAAAGTTAATATCTTTAGGCATCAACATAAGCACGTTGAAGTGGAGTTTGGATAAAGAAAGATGTAAGATGAAAGGAAAAGACAACTAGAGAGATTAATAAAAGAGTGTGAAAGGGAAAGAAAGGAAGAATGGGAGAAAGAGGAAGATCACCAGTCTTGGCTCCAGAATTGGTCCAGCTGATGGGACGTCCTGGGCCCTGGGGCATGTGTATGTGTATTTCCTCAACCTGGAAATAAGTTTCTTACTTTCTGCAAATGAGTTATCATGTTCAGTCCATTCTTCTAGACCTTTCTAGAAATGGCTGAGGGCTTTAAGGGTCTTTGGTGGTCTTGATCCTCCCATAGAGTCCATACCTGCATCTCAACCTCTTTTGCCCACTTTCACTGTATTGTGCTGTGCTTGTCTCCAGGAGCCAGAACAAAGATATCTGTCCCAGAAAAGGGCCACCCTACTTCCATATGGTCCCACTTTCCAGCTGCATCCTGTTCTTTCTCACACTGTGTCTTACCAATAATCCTTGATCAGTTCCACAGCCATCAGGTCATTGGTGTGTGAGATATACACATTACCTTATATTCTAGGCTTCAACAGTCTACAGGTAAGTATTTATGGCTCATATTTAACTTTTTCACTCTTTCCAGCAGAAAAATAATGCAGAATGAGACTAATAATGATGCATATTTTAAATAAGAAAGTCTAAATACTGTTTCAGATTTAGGTGACAATCTAGGTCACTATCTACTAGTCATTTCCATTGACCAGATAAATGAGAACATATTCCCTATTTTAGGTGGAAGCAGTCTTCAGCAGACTTATATGAACTGACAAGATGTCTTGCAAGTAGTGGTAAAATAGAGAATACCAAAACTGGCAAGAAATTTTCAGCATGGCTTTACATCTGACAATAATTTGTATAGGCAGAACGTGATGGTAAGCAAAACCATCTCAGCATTCTTTAGAGTTGCTCACTGTAGAGTTTAAGGAATAAAATAATAGCATTTTCTTACAGTTGTGTTGGTGCAAAATTGAATGGGCCAAATTTTTATATATTTTTTGCATAAAGCAGCTACCTAATATCTTTCACGTCACTGTAACTGCTGTTTTCTGGAAACTCTAGCAAAATATTTTACATAATGGACAGAATGGAATCATGCTTTAGGATCTTGGTGTGTTTTTAAAGCCAAATAGTGAATATTTTCTGCCTGTTGAATGTTATATTATTGTGTGAGTTCTAACACATTTACTCATTGATGGACTACACAATTGATGTAAGCTGCAATTATATCTAACTATTACATTTTGACAGATGTATATTAAAGGGAAAGTCTTCATTTACACATATTTGCATAAATATAAGACTGACTGTACTATACTGGGAGATACTAAACCTCTTGTATAAGAGATTTCCCCATTTGGTCTTTTCAGATTCTGATTTGTAGTTTGTAGACTTTTACAGCCAGAAGTGTTATCTTTGGACAGGTCTAAATGCAGCCAAAGATGTCTTTAAAAATTCTGGGGCTGCGTCACATAATATCTTTTTGTGTATTTTTTTTTTTTTTCATTTTCATTTTCATTATTCCTTTCTTCTTTTTNNNNCCCCCCCCCCCCCCCCCCCTTCAGCTTTTCTCTTTCTTCTTTCTTCCTTCTACCTATTTTATTTTGGAGTTTTCTGTTAGAGAAATAAGCAAAAGAGGACAATTATGATAAGTCCTTTCAATAGCAATGTTTTCACTGTGTTGATCTTTGGCTCCATATAAAAGGAAGTTAGTCTCAAAATTCTTTTTTAAATTCTTCCACGATTACTGGATTACTCATCAGAATGCTGTTGGCAACTCAGTGATATTGTGGTCCCATTTGGGATAGGTGACAAATTGCCTGACACGGACACTAAACTCTTTAAGTTACCCACACAGAAATACACTCACAAGCAATGATGTGAAGTCGTAACTCTGTGACTGAGACCTTTGCTAAAGAACCCTCAAAAACACCTGTTGTCACAGTAGCTCTGCCAACAACCTTGTTTGGGGATTGAAGAAACTGGTGATACTGTGTGGCTTCTGGTGAGCAGTGCAGGGATGACCTCTTCCGTGTACTGCCAAAATGATTGATTGTTCCAGCAAGATAAATGAAGTTGAATGAAGAGCATCAAGCTGAATACTAGGTCAGTATTGAATCCAAGAAGATTAAATTTGTGAGAATGAAAAGGAACTTTTTAAAGAAGATAGGCCCTTTAGGGGCTACTTTAAATGACAGTAGAGAAAATACACAAACACACAACAGTCAAAAAATTTTGAGATGTTTTCCAAAGCACACTGTTGTTTATTTTTCTATAAACTTTTATCATTTTTCATATTTGTTGTGTTTTGGAAGTTTTACCTCTATGAATATATTTTTATAAAATGTCTTAATTGGGGAAATACAGAGAATGAGAAGGAATCATGACAAATATTTGCTAAATCACTTAGTGAATAACTTAGTAGTGCTAACATACTATAGGAAAAGTCAGTAAAACAGAAGTATGCTGACAGGTTATCTTTTTTTTCTTGAAAGTCTGGATAATTCTATGGTTAAGAGCATTTATACCAATTCAGGCAAAAAAAGATATTCTCCAAAGAAGATAGGAAAAAAAATTCACTAATTTTGTGTCTAATTTCTTTAAATAGTTTCATCATTTTTTAAATGTTTTGTTGGGTCTGAGTTTTGGGTTTTGTTTTGTAATTTGAAACTTTTTGTTACATTCTGGTTGGTTTATATTTATCCCTTAATACAAATGGAGGTTGGTCAAAATCAAGATGTGTCATTTAGACACGAAAAATTCATGAGTCAGTGAACTAGCTAATTGAATCATAAAATTAAAAAAAAAAAAAGGTCCTGCAGATCGTTATTGTTGTCTTAAAGATGAGAAAGTTTGTATAAACATCTTCTAAACTTCTCTGGAGAAATAAAAAACAGACAAAACATCTTAGTCTGTTTTATAGTTCGCTTATTTCTCCACATTTTTTTGATGTAAGGCACTGTTTCCTTACAGAAAGAAAACTAATACAAGGACAGTCATGCCCATATGTGATTATTGGTCTAGGAAGAAGAAACATGTATGAATTAGAGGGCAATAATTCCTGCAACAATTATGAAAACAAAATACTAATAAAGAAAAAAATGTGACTCGAGTGTAATTTCTGGGCTTGATCCTGCCATACCCCCTCTCCTGCTCCACATGATTTATGCTGGAACAGGTTATGGCAGACAGACTGGACTCCCAATATCCCAAGAACAGACCCAAAAATGAACTGTAGTGAGAGAAGCTTTCCCTCCACTCAGACATGAGAGGGAATAAGCCCCAGTTCTATTGAAGTGAGATGATGCAAAGTTCATACTGGTCTCAGTGAAAATTAACATGCTGAGCACCTTTCAGGAGTGATGCATTTGTTATGATCTTCTCCTTATTCACACTTTCCTTGTCTTAATAGAGACACAGAGCACTTTTAATTTTGTATTTTCTACCCTCTATCTCCATACATTATCTCTCAGTGGGGTACACTTTTTGTTCAGTTGATTGTTCCCACCCATCCCCATGGCTGAGCTCATGCAAGGAGGGGATTGAACATCTCACTTTTCAAGTCTCTCTGAAGACTGTGAAACCACATTCATTTTAAGTTCTTAATGGGGGTGAAGTAGAGAATTTTACAAAGTTATTTTTTAACTAGGGATACTTTTTGAAAATAAAAAAGTATAAATTCTTATTTTTTAATATATATATACATGTTTATACAAAAGTATTCACATATATATATAAATCTGTTGTGTGGAAAAGTAATTAAATCCCTGTACAATGGCAGAGAGATCCAAGAAGAAAAAAAGAATAAAAAATAACACCACCTTAGTGCCATTGGATCCTAATAAAAGTTGTTATCTCTCAGGCAAAATGTAATACACTTTAAAAATGAAGAATGTCAAGATGGGACATGCCTATTTTAAAAAGTGCAGTTATTTTTAGCTCTGACACCAGCTATTAATTTTACAGCAAGTGTCTGAACTCAGTGGAGCAAAGAAAGTTATAAACACTTTGCTTTCTCAGTTTCCAAAATGAACTTAAATAGGCTCGTTATCTCAAATTGCTTCTGTCAGACTACCCACAGGGCTGAGAAGCATGGCCACAAGCAGGGATGAAAACCAGGTGAGGAGGACAGAGAGGTAGGGGTGCAGGGTCTGCCCTCAGCAGAAACAGCAGACACTACTGATACGGTTTCTTTGGTTTGTTTCGGTAGCCAGTGGAAGCAAAGAAAAGAGGCAGGAACTGAGGCAAATGACTCAGTAATGCAGACAAGGAAAAATCAAAAAGAGAGTGTGGGCAGTGAAAAAAAAAAAAAAGAAAAAAAAAAAAAAAAAAAAAAAAAAAAAAGGTGTTTCCTTGGTCTTAATGGCGTATTTTACACAGTGTTTTACATATGCTGAAAAGGCCAGTACCTCCTTTGCAGTGAGGTCTGTCAGAAAGCGATGGCCTGAGGTAACCGAGATGGATGGCTTCTTTCAAACATCAGCAGTGGACACAGATGGAGGCCAGAGGCCAGCAGGCTCAGTCTGATGCTCAGGCCACTGGATGTGCTTGGGATGAGGTGGCAGGTCTGAGGTCAGGCCAGGAATACGGGTCAGAGAGACATGTTTTCTGCCCAGCCATTGCAATGCTCCTGAATGAGTATTGCAGTATATCCCTAAAGAGCTCTTACTAAAATACTCAAACCTCATTTTTGTCACATCAAAAAACTGAGTTTCAGTGACAGGTGTTAAGATTTGCAGATTTCAGTATTTTGTTCCCCTTGTTAGAATAAGAAAGAAGGGAAATAGTCAATAAACCCCTTTGCATTTGAGCATTTGTGTTGGAACTCCACCAAATTGACTGTCTATGAAACTCTAGGGAAACTGAAGTACACAGTCAAAATGTATTAATTCCCACATATAAAACTGAGTAATTTTCATTCAAAAAAGAAGCCAAAGTAATACAGGAAAGCTGTTTCCTGCTCAACAAGCAGTTTAATGGTCAAACTGACCAGCAATTGAACACCACTGCCTCTATATTATGGTAAAAATTAATGATAACAAAGTTTAAATAACTTTTAAGTCATGTCTCAGAATATTCAAAATTAAAAGTTATTTTACAATCTGTGTTGCAGAGAGGAAATATCTTGATTTCCTAATTAACATTCACAAATTATAGGATTTTGTTTATTGGAAACCTGAAAGAAATATTAGCAATTATATACGTTAATTATTTTTTCATTGAACAGCTTTTCTCCTAGAATATCTTTTCAAACTTCTCCGAAAGAACAGGAAAAGGGAAACTAAGTTCTCTTCATTTCAATATCAACCTAATTCTGCCTAACGTTTGAGCACATAATTGAGTCCTCAGAGATTATAACTGCTTGCCTGAAGCTAGGCATATTCTTTAGTCCTTGTTCAAGTTAGCATGATCTGATTTCCAGGTACACTGATCCCATGGTGTTTTTCCTCTGAGTTCATAGGAAACGAGCACATTGTGCAGAGGACAGAATACATCATCAAATATTCCCCTATTATGCTAGAAGGATATACAATGGTCCCAAATGCTTCCCAGTTTAGTGTCTATCTTGGGATACTGAGATATCCCTGTATTTGTTCTGGGACACTATAGTCCCAACACAATGCATTCAGAGAGGGAATAAAAGGATACAGACAAATAGTTCCTCAAATTAGTTTAATCTAGTAACATTCTGTGGCAAAAGAATCCAGGCTTCCAAATATCCTGGTCAAAGAAATCTTAAGAAGGTAAGACAGTAAAGAAATGAAGAATTTAATGAACTGTTTGTGTTTCATAGAGCTTTTTGCTTACCGTGAGTTTCAGAAACCAAGTCCAGAGCTACTGAAGGGATGCATAGCACTAAAGAAACAGTAGACTGCTGCAAGCTACACATTCACCACCTGCAGTTCCTAGGCATGCAGAAGCAACTGAACATTGTTGTGTGGAGTTTTCTGCTAGTGAGCAGAGTACATATGCAGCTTGTGTACTTTACATTCATGATGGATTTGTGTGTGTTAGATTGATTTCTTCCTACTCCTGTTGGTGTTCTGTGTGTTCTGAAATAATTCTGTCATATGAATGTCCCTAAATTTTTTTGTCTGAAGAGTAGATAAGAGATCTTCAGGGAACATAAGTTGAGCACGTGTAATTTTCACTGCAACATTTTCATTAACAACGTTAACTCATGTATGAGACTTTTTTACTCACATAATAGACATTTGCTGCTTGCGTCTTCAGATTCACTGATAAAAACGTCCACTGTCATTCTACTGCTAACAATTACAGCACCATTAATTCACAACATTTCTCTGACACAGAAAAGTTAAGGGATTTGAACTGGTAGATAATAAAATTCTGATATGTGTAAAGCAGTGTTCTCAGACTGCAGGCTATGGAAAAAATTGAAAACAGTAAAAAAAAGAGGATTTTTAAAGCTTCATGATAATCAAATGAGAATTTGAATGCTGAATGTATTTTCCTTGAAATTGGGCAAATGATAGCAAAAGTGATTGTGTGTTTTTTTTCCAGTCTCAAGACTCTTTAAAAATTTATACATTCTGTACATATGAGAACACCAAGAGTTCTGGTAGCTAAACTTTCTTTGGTGAATTAAATGTAAAGGATTTAGTAACTTCCTTTCTATGGTCTTTCCCCAGCTCTTTTTTGCATCCAAATATGAAAGAAGTTCGACCAAAAAAGACCTTACTTGGTATGGTCCAGACAGATGTGTTGATGACTTGAACATTTCCAGCTCAAAGGTCATTTTAATATGACTAAAGAATGTGAGAAATGATGCTTTTAAACTTGACAAGGAATAATATTTCACAATAGGGCTGAACAAAAAAAATGACATTTTCTTAGGATTTTACAAACTCTTCTTTTTTATTTCCATCAGACTGTTAGACTTGATCTCCTGAAGTATCTTCTTAAATCTCCCATTTTAGAAAGTGCAGAAACATCTAATTTTTAAGTTATCTTTAGAAAGACTAAATGTTTGGACCTCAACAAGGAGATTTTTTGTCTTCCTGCTGCAAGTCTATAGAGGCCAGACAAATACTTTCTGACTCTTAGCCTGATTCTAACTGTGGATAAAGTTTACAGACATCTGGGACCAGGCAAACACTTGGCCTTCACCTGCTTATGTGGCTGTCCTGATCCCTGATTCTGTCAGAATCAGTTTAATAGCCTGACAGCTGGCTGAAATTTTCATTTCTTTCAGCTTGGGAACAGATTGCCTCTGTTGTGTGACAGAGACAGCTTGTCCTGGTACTATTTTTTAATGCAACCATGTCAAGCATTCATTTTTAACAACTTAATTCTAAACTTCATGATTTGAATGTAGTCAGTTCCTTGTACTTTCCTCTAAGTAAAAAAAAAAAAAAAAAAAAAAAAATCAATGGCCAAGTAACAAAAAAGGTGCCATAAATACATGTTCAAACAAACCAACAAATTTAATTATCCAATATATGGAAAGATATTCATCAAGACAAATGTTCTTGAAAAGAAATTGTAATTATTGGTATATTCATGAGAGGCTGTTATTACGATATATCTTGGCACTTGTCAGTCTCCATATGTGTATTTTGCTTATTTTTAATTAATTTTCAATCACTTGAGTGCTTAACTGCAGGAGCTTTAAGTTGATGCTGAATGTGTGTCTTTTGTTTTGAGAGCTTGCTCTTCAAAAATACATCAGAAAAATCTTTGAAGCTCAATATAAAGAGCACATCCTTACTCCCATTAAACAGTATCCTTCATAAATTCTAGTGTTTGCTGACTACCTGCATGAGTTCCAGCATCTTTACCATCATTTAACAACAACACTTCCTTGCTCGAGACCAGCACAGTGCCCTGGATAAAGTCAGCAAGCTTCAGCAGTGCTTTGGGTGAAAACTCTTGTAGAAAGTTAAACATTAGGTGGAAAGTGTAAGACAATCACTCATGATGGATGAAGTTCAGTCTGTTTGCTAATATTCAAGACAAGTGGAGCAATGATACCTGAAGTTAAAGCTGAAGAGTCACAAACACTTTTGAGAAAAAACTTCAAACACAGAGGGAAAACTGGAAACAGTGATGCAGAAAAGTGATGCAGAACTGCCTTTGATGCAGCTTATCACTTGGCCTATAAAGGAATTCTCAACACTCATGAAAACTTTCTCCAGCCAGCCCTATTGGTTAGATAGAAAGGAATTCTCTAGCAAGAAGCAAAGCTTCAACCTTGAAGACTACCAGCCACAGGTTCTGAATGCCTCTCAGCCCACCTGCCTGTCGGCAATTAACGTTAAGAGAGCAATGATAATTTTGACACCAGCACAATCTATTTGAAATTTATAATACCCAACCATGATAAATTCAAAAGCAATTTTAATCTGCATTTTATGTATATAAAATGATGGAGGAATATTTTGTCTGAATGTTACTGACCAAATCTAAGGTTTACACAGAGCAGTGTCAAATCAGAAGACTTTAAATTTGTCTTATAAAAAATGGACTTGCCTCAGAAGATTGCAACTCAATTTAATGTGATATAGAAAGAAATAAGATATGTTAGCCAAGGGTATGGATCTATGTCTTCAAATTGAGATCAAACACCTCAAATCTATATCTCACCTTAGGACTGAATACACATAAAGTTTGTCCAGATGGACTAACAGTTTTTTAACATAAACATTCTGTTTCCCATTTCTTTTTTTTTTTTGTCTTGTTTTAATAGCACATTTAGCAGATTTATCTCTTAAAAGTAGGTGCTGTGAAGTATAATAGGGGATATTTTAAAATTACATGTCCTTGTCATAAGGAAAAATAAAAGAAAAACCACAAAGTTTGTAAAGTTGTACTCAACTGAGGCAAATTTATGCTAACTGTAGGCATCTTCTTTCAAAGCTGGATCCAGCTCTCAAGTGGGATGCTGAAGGGCTGTTTACACCAAGAAATTTCCTTTGGAAAACCAAGTAACACTAGCTGGTTTGTTTTTTTTTTTTTTCTTTTTGTTTGTTTGTTTTACTGTTTTTCATTGTTCAGGATTTAAGTTTTGATAACTTGTGCATCTGTATGGGTAGTCTGAGGATTGGCCTGGTATTCCTGGAAGGACCTGATTTGAACACTAGTCTTAAATTCTGTGAGAACTAGAATTTTTTTCTAGTTTCAAGAGCAGATTAAATTAGTTGAATTAATTCAAATGTCCCCATCTAGAGTTATGAGACTGAGACAGTGCCATAGCGGATGAGACAAAAAGTTCAGCTAGCTCGGCAACCTATTTCTGGTAGAAGTCAGCAGCAGCTGCTTAGGGAAAGAGTAGAAGACCCCAGCATGTGTAGAGTAATCCTAACCTATATTCTGGTTATATATTCCCAGTTTTTGGCAGTGGTTTAGGGATTTGTGGAGGCAAAGATTACATGCAGATCAGAAAGTTTATTAGTCATGAATGGGCGTGTTTTTCATTCAGGTGTCTAAACCCCAGATGCACTTTCCATTTCCAAAATTTGCTTATGCAGGGAGTTCTACCATCAGTGCGTTATTAAAAGTACTTCTTTTTGCTTCAATTTAAATATTTTGCCTGATAATTTTAATAGCTTCTCACGAGTACTTATGTTGGGATGAAGGGCAAATATTAACTCTCTGTATGATAGTTGTTCCCACTTTACCTCCTCCAAACAAATTATGGGTTTGTAGACTTCTATCATATTTGTCTTCTTTTTCCTTTTTCAAGTTAAAATCATAGTCTAATGCATATTAATGAATGTTCTTTTCATATAATATCCTGTCTTTTTCTCGGCTTGGTTAATTTCTTTTTTTCTAGTTAGCAGGAAAAATGAGAACCACATAGTGAATAAGTTATGTAGCTTACCAGGCATTTACTGACAAGAATTATGTTCTGTTTCAGTTCTGCTCCATTCCAAAACATTCCCAATATAATCTGCCATTGCCAATTTGACTTGCACTGATCCAATTAATTTTAAAAGCCTCTCCAAAACCTAATCTAAGTTTGCATGGGTTTTTTTTCTGTGATTCAAGGCAAAAAATACATTTCACTCTTACTCCAGGGGCATGTGAGCACTTTAGTTACAGTGACAAATGCAAAATTTCTCTGTAATTTCAGTATCAATAAGTGTGTCTTAAGTATTTCCTAAAGGTAAAATTTTTGTAAGGATATTTAACATAAAATAAGTTTATGGAAGAATTGAATTGATAAACTGTAAATTAGATTTATATGTTATAAGTATTTTATTTAGGAAGATCTAGAAGTATATGCCCCAAACACCTTATATTTTGTTAGATCTTTGTTGCAAATGCTCTATCTTCCGAAATAAGATTTCTATTTGCTCATATTACGACTCTTTCTCTGCTATGACATAGCTTTTAAAACCTTTTTGTATTGCTCAATTTAATGAAATACATGCTGGATATATTGTTTTGATGTATTCTTCATTTAAGTCACAACAACATATTCTTAGATATAAAGTCCAGCCGAGAGGATTTTAGAGGGCAAGGAAGTGTAGTTGTGTGTCATCATTACAGGACTTTGTCACATAGTTTTGCAGTTCAAAATCTGTGATGATTCACACTCACTAAGGTGAAGTGCAAGAAAATACTAACACCTCCTTTAAAAGAAGAAAGAGGCAATACAAGATAGAACAGGTGAGATGGCATCACTAAGCAGGCTGAACACAAAGGGACCATGATTGGGAAGGTCCCTTCATCTTACTGATGCACATCATGTTTACCATAGGTGTAGACATGCTCTGTGGAAATGAGTGCTGGGAAACCTGGTCAGTTTGGGCCTCAGCTTGTCCAAACAGAGTTAGTTCTTAACCACATGTTGCAGTTTGAAAGTAATGTGGTGGTTTAGTCTAGTGTAAGTACACTGAAGAAATCCGTCATGTGTGCTATGTGTGTGGGCTTTCACTATTTCCCTGATTGAAATTATAAATTCTTGAATAGAGAACTCACATATTAACAGCTTCAACTTTTCCAACATTGTTGAAAAAAAAAAAAAAAAGGTTTGTAAATCAGAGAACTTCCCTGTAGTAATGTGCTTATTTTTAAGTCTCCATGTTTTCTTTCCTCATTACTTCACCAAGAAATTTGAGAAGACATATTTACATAACTGCTGGGAGGGAGGGAGGGAGGGAGGAAAAATTATTTGAGGAGAATGCAAGTAAGCAGTCTTCTTTTATATTAGTGGATTTTAACATATCTTTTGTAACTCCAGTCCTAATGCTGCTCTCTAAGAGAAATAAGTTTTGAGAAAATAAGATCGTTAACAAATGATTGCATTGCCTTGTCTGGGTAGGGTCAACTTTCCCAAAACTCTAATTATGAAAATTTTAAAGGTCTGGTATTACCGTATATTCAATCTACAGAAAACTTGACAAGAGAACTCAGTGACAAAAAAAGTTAGTGGGAAGAAGATTTTTTTTGAAATCTATGGTGAGAAAGAGCAATAGCTTTACAAGAAACATGATGATTTGAGGGAGCGTGAGCTGGGGAATATGACCTTTTGAAGGAGCTAAGGCTGCATAAATTACACCTGTGTGAAAAAAAAATGCAAATTTTTCTTCTCTCCTATCAATACATCTGACATCTCATCCCTGTCAGATGTATGGAACCAGAGAGGGACTGGTGAGAGAGAGAGTAGACATCTGCTGGGTTATGATTGCAGGTGTAATATCTTTCCTCAAATAACCTGTAGTACTTCTGTAGCCAGCCTGATATCTCACTTTGTTTTATTAGTCTCCTGATGAAGTGATGTATACAATGCTGAGCTATAGAGTTACATTTTTTTGGGGTCACTTAGGTGGGAAAGAAATATCTGAAAGGTGTTTTTTAGGATTGTCAAACTGTCTCCAATGTAATATTGGATGTCCTATAGTGTTTCCCAGCCTTCTTTTTTTTTTTTTTTTTTTTTTTTTTTCTTTAAGTCTTTTTCTCCATTTTCCTCATTCCCGCTTCTGCCCACTGAACTAGGCTATGGAGAAAACAGCAAGTTTAAGATAAACACTGCCTCCTGTGTAAATTTTCATTACTCTGATCAGTTTAAATCATGACAATACCAGGTGGGAGATGAAAAATCACTAGTGGAGTTGACTTTTTAAATGTTTTTGTTTTGTTTTGTTTTTCTACTGTTTGCTTTTTAAATGAAAACAATGACAGCCATGCAGAGACTCTTCTACTTGGTAAACTTGATTTAAGAACACATTCTGTACTGTCTCACTTCTCAAGAGGCAGAAAGGATCCACACTATACAATTAAAATGTGTTATTACTTTGTTTTTCCCTCTTACCTCCACTCTCCCCCCTCCCAGCCTCTCCTCCTCTTTTCTTTTATGTCTTTATAAAGTAGTACTTGGAGAGTGCTTTGGTCTCTTTCAGAAAGAATATTTTTCCTCTAACTTTATTCATTACTTCTTCACCATTCTGTTAATTTATTTGTTCTCATTAATTTGGTAAGAAAACCATTTGTCAAGAACAGTTCTTCCTGCTTGTGTATTTTTTAGGCCTAACTTTGAACTAAAAAAAGCAGTAATTTTTAAAGATGACCCTGCAAAAACTATGTACACTATGTTTCCATATTTGCAGCTTCCTTTAAAGCGAAGAGGACACATTATTCTGAGCCGTTGGTGGAACTTGTATTTCCATTGTTCGAAGCCTTAAAGGAACACCTAGCAAAACAAGCAGAGCAAAAACTCTGCTTGTTTTGTGAGCCACTGCTGCATGCCAGTGGTCAGTGAAACATCCTTCTTCTTAGAAGGTCTCTGAATAGAGCATTGATCCTTAACTTACATTAACGTTTCAGAGGAAATAAGCACAAGCAATGTTGGTTCTTATGGAAAACATCCTGAGGAAGCTATGGAATGAACATTAAGAAGAAAGGTGTATCTCCTCATTATTGAATTTCAACTGTAATAGATAATGAATAGTCATCTCAACATTGCATTTGAATGGTTGGCAGAATTTTACAGCATGCATTCAACATGAAGGCTCTTGATTTTGTCAGCTAGCAACAAGCATAATGATACATTTAACTGAGGAACTGCAATTGGACAGCAGAGCTTACCTGTTTAGGTGTACTACTTCTTTTGGGAGAAGAGAGTAGAATGAATTTATTTAAAGAAAATAATACACTTATGCATAAACCAAGTATCATTTATTGTCATGTCTTTCAAGGTTATTTTGTAAAACTGATCTGGATATTTTATATGAAATGGGAAAAAGGAAGAAAATTGTGCAACTGTTGGAGGATTTGGTTTGTTTTGGGTTTTTTTTCTTCTTGTCCAGGATTGTGCATAAACAGAAATCTATCATTACTATGGAATTTTATTGCGTGCTTTGTACATAAGAGAATATTGTTTCTTCTTTCCTCCACCTTCACTGAATCATTGTGATTTTTTTTCCCCCAGAAAAGTAAGGAATTTTCATAATATAAATTAATTTCAAAAGCAAATGCACAACATGTGAGCAAATTCATTTGAACTGAATGTCAGGACATCTGCAAGCCATATCCTTAAACAGAACATGTGCTCATCAAAAGTGCGCACAAGTAATTAAACTGAACCTTAATTTTCTTGAGTGTAATTGAATTTCATGGTGTGTGGAGTATTGTGAAGTTACCTACCAGGGGTTTCAATAAGCTTTGGCAGCATTAAAGACAGCATGTTTATACCATCACAGTGAGAAGTTTAAAAAGTCACTGATTCTCTAAATGTTAAAATATATAACAAGCTGTTTTTTCATTTCTTTTGAACAGTCAATTCACGTCTCTACACAAATCCCCTTGATGCAGCTATGTTTTTTTCAGTATCTTCTGTTTGCTAAAAGCAAAAAAGTGATAATTTTGCTTCTGCAGAGTGGCATTCAGCTTGCAACTGGTCTCAGCAGCAGGTAAGAATTCTGTATGAATTTAAGTGTCCTTTCTCCTGGTGAGTCTTTGGATTTATAACTGTTCTTCAAAAACCACTTCAAAGCCGACCAGTTTGTGGCTTAGATTGTATCGCTGAACTATTTGGGTTGCAAAAAACCATTCAAAGGTGTATTTCTTCTTTTGCTTTTACAACAGCTTCATAGCTGGAAGGCTTACAAATGCTGTGAGATGAAATACACAAGATTTGGAGTACATTTATTTGTTGTGATGTATTCAAGATGCGGTATTGTCCATAGTCTTTTAATTTCTATTTCCTCCACCTTTCCCACCATGGTAAAATGGGATAGTTCTACTTCAGAAGTAAAGTCCCATTTTCTTTTCAGATTTGTCTGGAAAAATAGTTTTCTGTCCTAGATATAAGAAAAGAGAGTAATGAGTTTCTACTTTCACTGTGAGTAGTAGAAATTTTTAGGCAACTTTTGCAGCAGGCTTCAGTGGATGTGATTTGCACATCACAGCACCTACAAGGCCAAAGGTAACAGAATGTGAAATATGGCAATAGAGCTAACATGTCAAAACTCATGCCCAGTTTATTAATAATTCTCAGGCTTATTTATGTCCAACAATGCTACAGATCAGATTAATGTGACGATTAAATGGAAAGACTAATATGGGGGAGAAACCCATGGAAAAAATTGTGACTAATGGCCAAATATATTAATATTAGCGATATTTGAAATGCTAGATAACTCTCCCACCCATGAAAACTCAAAGAAGCTGACAAAAGGAGCTTAAAACTTTCAGGTTTAAGTACCAGCCTCAGAGTTTTAACATCATTGGCATAAGTGGAACTTTGTGAGATGTGTCCTATGACTGGAGGGCCATGTTGGATGGTTTTGGGCTCTTCATGACAGATAAGCAGAGTAGAAAAGGCAGGGATGTGTTGCAATTTAATGGAAGGGCTGGAACATATGGATCTTACAGTTGTTAATGGCATGGCTGAGAGCCTCAGGGTAATGATTAAGAAACAAACAAATAACACGGATGGGTTGTCTTTGTGAGAATCTAATATAGACCACCTAGCCAGGACAATGATGCCAAGAAATTATTCCTTGAGAAACTAAGAGACACCTCTAAATCAACTGTCCTTATGAGGGATTTCAACTTGCTGGAAATTGAGTTTGAGCATGACAGCTGACATGAACAGATCCAGCAGATTCCTAAAACACCTGGATGACAACTTCAAGGTACAGGCACTCAGGAAGGATATGCTGCTTGATTTGCTGCTTGTCAGCAGAGGAAGTCTTGGGAGTGAAGTGGAGATTGGTGACCATCTTGGCCACAGCAATCACAAAGTGATTGAGTTTAAAATCTCTGTTGACAGAAGTGTTAGCAAAATTTCAATTCTGAACATAAGGGGAGCATACTCCAGACTGCTCAAGGAAGCAGTGAGTAAGGTTACCTGAGAAAATGCTTTTGAAGGTGATGAAATCAATCAATCCTGGTCACTTTTTAAGCACCACCCTCCTATGGCACTGGAACAGGCAATCCCAGAATATCAGAAGTCAAGCAGACAAGGCAGAAGGCTGGCTTGGCTGATCTTCTGGAAATAAGGCAAAAAAGGAAGGTATATGCCCAGGAGAAGTAAGGACAGGTGACATGGGAGTGCTGCTTGCCACAGGGAGAAAATTCATGTGGCCAAGCCTCTACTGGAGTTGAAGCTGTCCAGAACTGTAGGACAGAAGAAAAAGAGGAGGTTTTAGATACATTAATGGCAAATGGCAGTGCAGAAATTGCATCTCCCAGGATGAGGATGGTCACCCCACAAACAAGGACATAGAGAAGGCAGAGATGTTCAGTGCTTTCTTCATCTCCGTCTTCAGCACCTAGAGGTTGTCAGTTCCCTGAGTTAGAGGACTGTAGCTCTGAGAGTGAGAGCATACCAGCTGACCCTGAGAGCAAGAGATCTGCTGCTCCTCCTGGATCCCCATATTTCTATGGGTCTTGATATGATTCATCCAAGTATACTTAAAGGACTGTCTGACACCACTGAAAGGTCCCTCAGCAATTTTCCAAGTCTGGGAAATCTGGAAAGGTCCCAGTTACTAGGAACTGGATAAGAGTGTTGCAGTTTTCAAAAACAGCAAGGATTATCTCATAAACAACAGGCCTGTAAGTCTCACTTCTTGCCTCGTAAGGTTATGTAGAACATTCTGGGGGATATTGAAAAATGTCTGAAAGGCAGCACAGTCACTGTTCACAGCCAGCAGGACTTTATGAGAGGAATGTCCTTCTTATTGAACTCAATTTCCTTTTATAAAAGGGTAAATCATTTGGTTGATCAAGCTAGGGGAAGCCAGTGATGTAATCTTTTTGGATTTCAGTAAAGCATTTGATAGTGTATCTCACAGGATCCTTCTAGCCAAAATATCCAGTACACAGCTGGATAAACACATTGTTGGTAGGTGACAGATCAGACACAAAGGGTTATAGTGAGTGGGGTGACATCAGACTGGCAACCTGTTACTAGTAAGTTTCATCCTCTATCCTGTGCTCTTCAAAGCTTTCACAAATTACTTGGATGCATGAGAGCATGGGATACTAGGCAAGTTAGCAGAAGATACTAAAAGCTTCAGTATTAAATGACACATCTGTTTAGCAAGTGATAGCATTTTATATAACATAAAGGGCTTATATTTAAGGTAGAAAGGCAAATCAGTCTGTCAATATAAAATGGTGAACTGGAAAGTATTGATTTTTTTTTTTTTTAAGAAGAGAATAAAAGTATGAAGTCTGTAAAAGAAAATCCAATGCAATATTTTTGGAATGAAAGACCACATGGTTCTACCAAACTGGCTACAAATCATTAGTAAAATAATGGCGAGTAAGATGCTTTAGATTCTAAATTAAATGTGTAATGGAAGTCTCCTGAAGATTGCGGGCCATACACTAAGAGATACCCAGTTTCCTATATGTTTCCCCAGCCATGCATAACATTACATCATCTGAGTGTAACTCAGTAAAGGAATAAATTCTTCTGTAGGCCTGATATTTCTGGGTCTGAGAGATTTTAGCCTGCTAGCAGCTGCTAACTTTTTCCCAAGGGAAAATTTTTCAAGAAAACTTCTTCTCAAAACAATCTCAGCAAACAGCAATCCTTTCTTAAAACAATCCTTTTCCATGTGGTGTTTTGCTGTTTCTCTAGTTTAACCAATGGGACTAAAGAGGTATTGTTCCTATTCACCAATCACGTTAAGTTTGTATCGAAACACCTTAAAAAAGGTAGTAAGGATTAGACAATAAAGCTTTTTTCTATACTCTTTGCCTTCTGAAATATTTGGAGTCTCTCATCTTTCTTTTGTGTCTTTTACAACGACACTCTTCCACCTCTGTGAAATGAAAGAGCAGCAAGAAACAGCTCATTGTCCAGAAACACATATCTTTTATCTCATGTGAATCTTGAAAACTTTATCTTCCTCAGTGATTTCCTTAATCCCTAACGTTCTATCTACCTAACACAACTTGGTTTTTCTTTTCAGTTTTAAATCCCCAAACAGGTGAGGTTAAATCAATTGGGCAGACACCTGCTAAAACATTTCTCCTGCAATATTTACAATTCTTTTCTGTTTGTGAGGAGAGCTCAGTGTTAGCCTGGAGAATTTGTTGTCAGCCTGCTGCGTCTGTTTGGTGTGCATTAGCCACAGAAGCTCTGCCCATTTTTTTTTTCAAAACTATTAATCTCTGGATGCCACAGTCATGATCACTGAAATAAGGTCAGGAAGCAAATGTCAGAGGCTTTAATCTGTGTAGCAGCATCTGAAAAGAAATTTATCATTATTGTTGAAAGAACTTCTGGTGTCTATTTGAAAAATATTCTATTTAGATACACCAGTCTTCATCACTTCTTGCCATATTGGAGTTCAGCTAACAGAATACTAGTGGTTTATAAAGGCTGTGCAGAGAGGCAGATAGATCCAAGATAATTCTTGTAGCAGTATCTGATGAATTACAAACAAATCATAGCATCTCATAACAATAAATCAGTAAATATTCTCCAGAAATCTCAAAACAGCCTGAGACTTCACAAAGAATTGAAATATTTTCTTTTGTTTATTTTGTAGGTTGTCCTGGATGATAGGATTCTTTATGTCTTTGGAAACTACTATAATAAACGATAAAATTATTTGATGTAATTGCTTACATATTTGTTATGTGCAGAAAGCTAATAATTTCTTGTAATTGGTGTTGAGCTTAGAAGGACCACCAGGACAAATAAGAATAGAAGTCTTCAGTCAATAAGAAAAACTCCTGTACTTCAGAGCGGTAGAGAAATATCTTGTGTGACTCAGAAACAAAAGACATTACATTCCTTAATCTGAGCAGAATTAATAGCAGACTGCCTGTGACCTGATTATAAAAGTTTGGCAGACGGTAGGAAGTGCTAGATATGAAGTTTCCAAGAGATGCTGTGGGTTGTCCAATAATTTGCCATGGAGGGTGGTCCTTGATGTAAAAGAGGAATTGCTATTGGTACCAGGTTCAGAAATAGTGATGTGACATAATGCATCTTCCTCCATGAGTAACTTTGCAGCTTGCCTCTATCCTGGGCTAGTAGGTCTTTTCTCAATATATGCTCCTTCCAAGCCATAAACAGGAACCAGACAAAACATGAGGAAAACAACTTTTTCACAAAAAAACCTGGTCCAGCATGTGATTATTTCTTGTAAAGTATACACTTAAACTTCTATAATGGATTTTTTTCTTGAACTCCACTGTTAGAGCTTGTTCTTCCTGTTGCTGGATGTGCTCCAGATGGTAACATTGCCATTTGTTGCTATGGAAATCAGTGCCAGAGGTTGCAGGGCTAGTGAGAGTGTGCTGGGTAAATCACTTAATGGAACATGACATTGTCAGACATCTATTATCTTTCCATTATGTCAGTTTAATTTTCTCTCTTAGTTTTCTGGGTTGCTACCACTTACTGATTAATAGCCCTGGTACAAGGAGTATTTTTTAATGTATTGTGGCTTTATTGCAAACCTTCACCCCTGTATTATTCAGATGCTTGTAACCCAGGTTCAAAATAAGTGGATACTACAAGAAATGGCCTTCCATCTTACAAGACTCTGTGAACTTTGTATGAGATAAATTTTCTCAGGGAAATCTGTCAGGAGAAAGTACATGTACTTCAGAAAAATAGGTAACTAGTGTGCAATGTTTGTATCTTGTAAACTAAGTTAGGCTATGATATTGATTACATGAATACAGATATTTAATATGAAATTTTACTTGCCCTTCAATTATGTATATAATACAATAAAAGAAAGCTAAAGGTTAGTGATAATAGTGTATGGTAACAGGGAAAAGGAAGCATGGGCTTTTAAATTCAATGTACAAACTTGTAAGTGGTATTTGATGATACATCCTGTTTACTGTGAAACAGAAAGATCTTAACTGGAAAAAGAACAGATATGAGCAATTTTAATAACATTTGTACATTTATTTTTAAGAAAAGAACCAATCTTTCTTTCTTTAGCAGAAGCTAGAAAGCCATTCTTAGATGCGTTAGAGATCTGAGAATGTTCTTAAGAATCAGAATTTTTTCTTTTTGCTCCTTTTCTTGTTCATTCTTCCATCTTCAAGGCCGTGTTTTCTGTGGGGAAAAGTATTGGAGTGAGACTAAAATAAGCTCTTCTGATGTGCTTCACAGCTAAGAATCTGACTGCTATTAATCTTTGACTTCAAAACAAGAAACAACTATATCTGCTGTCACCTAGGAAGTAAGTACAAAAGCATCACATTAGGTGTAGTGCAGAATATAACTTTACTGTACTAGTCAACCATTGCAATGTCTGGAATAAAGACTTATATTTTTTAAAATTTTCATTATAATTCATGTTCAGTATTTCTTATATATCAACACTGTGTAAATCACTCAATATCATGAACAATTATTCTCAATAACCTCTCTCTTTTTCTCCCCTTACTTCTTCTGTAAATATATTTTAAGCCTAATGTAAAAATCAGTGAAAACCTTACCAAGTGCCGTATTCTATTTGGATATTCCAAAGCTTCCAAATACTTTATTCTATCTAGAGGTTAAAAGTTTGCAAGTAAAAGTTGTTTTTCATTGAACCTCCTAATAACTTTGGGTTTTTTTCTCCTATGCACCCCCCACAGTATATAAAACTATCTTCCCCTGAATCCACTGCGTGGGACAGGACAAATCCAAAGCAGAAAATCTCCAACTGGGAAATAAGCCAGGCCAACCAGAGCAGCAATAGCTGTCCCTAGCTGACTCTCAAGGTGAGAACTGGAAGACCAACTGCCTCAAGTGGTGGCCTTTCATGCAACCTGGGATTGAACAGGAGGAGCTGGAGCTCCGTGCCCAGTCAGAAAGTTATGATATCACAGGAATAATTGAAACATGGTGGGGTAACCCACATGACTGATGGATCACAGTGGATGGTGCTAGGCTGCTTCAGAAAGAGAGACAGGGAAAAAGCAGAGGAGGAGCCATGATCTGTGTTAAGGAGAAACTTAAGTGTCTAGAAGAAAACTGTACCAATTGTAAAATATTACAGATACATACCTATTGGATGTATCTGGGTCAAGATCAGAGGGGGATCTTACAGTGGATATATGCTTGCAAACCAAGATGATAAGCCCAAGAAAGTAATAATTGGGTCACTTAAGCAAGTTTCAGTTAAAAAAAAAATATTCTTATGGTGACTTCAACTATCCAGAAAAATCCCAGGTCATCCACCAAGTTCCTGGAATGAGTAGAACTCTGCTTCCTCACACATGTTAGATATATCAGTGAGGAATGAGTTGCCACAGGGCTTCCTACTCACAAACCAAGAAAATGTGCTTTGTACTATCTCAATTCATGACAGCTCTGGCTGAACTGATCACTATACTGTGGAGTTTGGGATCCTGCTGAGCATGATGAGGGTGAGAACTAAGACAAAGACTATAGATTTTAGATGAGCAAGCTTCAGCTTGCTGAGAGCTCAGCTGAGAAGGATTCTGTTGGAATCTTCCAAACACTATAAAGCAGCTAGCAAATGCTAAGAGTTTTTGAAGAGCACTCCTGGAAGCACAAAAACTGTTGGTCATCTTTAGAAGTGGAGCTAGTGATCCCTTTGACTTAACTGTGAGCTTCTGAGTCTGCTAAAACCCAGAAGAGAGGTGTACCAGAGATGGGAAAGCAGACAGATACATTTTGAGAACTATAAGGTATTTCCAGAGCATGTAAACATGAAGTTAGAATTCAGCTTGAATTAAAATTGGTCAGATATGTCAAAAACTATAAGAAGGTTCTTTAGGATGTAAACCACAATCAGAAGCAGAAGGAAAATATTAGCCTGAAACAAAAGGAAGAGGGGGATTTGTTCCCAACAACACTGAAAATGCAGTTTTTCAACACATTCTTTGTCTCTTTCTTTACCAATACTGCTGGGCTCTCAACCTTAAGAACAAAAATCCAGTTGATGTGAGTGCAGCACCTTCAGTGAAGAGTTGGTGTGTGAGTTATTACAAAATAGTTCTTCTCTAGCAGCTTAGTTAGATAAAAAGAATCAAGGAAAAAAAAATTATCAAGATGAAGTATTTTGGCTCTTCAAATTAAATACTTAATGTTTTCAATGAAAATCAATTATCTGAAGTAAGCTTTGAAAATTTGATCAATTACTCATAAATATAAATTGAATTAAAAAGTCTGCCCCCAAATTTATGCTTACAACAAGTATATATCTCAAAAACAATTCAATAGTTCTGCCCTGAAACAGTCGGAGACTAACATGATAAAACAGGAAGTATCCAAATATCTGCTTCTTTCCTATGTTGTATTTTAAAAAACAAACTACAAGAAAGCCCTTTTATTAATTCAATACTTGAATTGGGATCTCTATTGTTAATTCAGTTCAAGGAAACAAGAAAAAAGCAAGTTACAATAGAACTATAAAGCAAATCAAACAGATGAGTTCTGATGGAATGATAAAGTGAAAAAAGAGGAAAATAGTAGTCAGAAGGCTGGGCTGCTTATCTTGGCTGTCTGTGGGATGTTCTGTTTTCATGTAGACTCTACACCAAGGTGAATTTCAATGGCAAAACTGGAAGGAATCACTAAAGTATTGGTTATGATAACTCTCAAGTATGTGTCAAAAATTCAAAGTGGAGTATGAAATTTAATTATAGTATTTTGTGAGGGAAGATGTCAACTTTAAGATTTGTTCTAAAGGAAAAGGGGAAGATTAGCTGTTAGCAAAGATATATTTTTAATAGAGTCGTGCGGTGAGAAATATATGTGAAAAAGCCAATGATGTTGAAAAATGAAGCTTGCGGAGTTTCATCTACTGCAGCAGCTGTCAGTCTTTTTTGTGAAGACTTCATTGAGTGGTGTTGTCCCACATTCCTCTGAAACCTTAGTCATTCTGCTGAAACGTGGTTTTGATCAAACAGACATACCTCCTACTGGTGGCTGGAAGAATTATATTCTATATGAAAATGACACATTTTCATGAGCCTTTCAGATATAGTCATAATGAAGATTGTTGGTTCTTTTTTATATGTGTGTCTGGAGCAGTTTTTTGGTATACAGAACTCCAAAGCTTGTCTTTTTATTTCCAACATAGATGAAGATAAGCATAATTGTTTTGTTTCGAGATGAAACTAAGTCACAAAATTGTTTCCTGGCTCTGTTCCACCTCTTGAAAGCATTGCTTTTCTGATGTTTTTGATCCAATTGCTTTTCCAATGTTTTGGTACAATTGCATTTCCGTATGTTCTATCTTCCTAAGCAAAAGTGAATCCAAACCAACAAAAAGAAATCTAACAGACTGTAAACTGAGGTTTTAGCACTGTTTTTCTGTCTAGTGTGATATATTTGTGCTTAAATTAACATTTGAATATGAGTTCCTCCAAGAAAAGATCTTCGGGTTTATGTAAAGCAGTGCTTTCCAACTAGAATATTCTGGTTTATGTTTTGATAGCTATAACTGGCATTTTGAAGACTTGGCAAATGGGAAAATGAGAAATCTAGAAGAAAAGCATTGAAGGGCCACGGTTTTGGTTACTTTTTTTTTTTTTGGGAGCAAGCCTCAGACTCTAGCACTTCATGCATCATCTATGGGTTCTTGTTTTCCACTGAACTCATCCTAATTAAACATTAGCAACCCATCCTTTTTGAATGCCTATGCATATTTTCTTTGAGCTAAAATTGAGAATAGTTTTGGATTTCCCACCAAATGTTTGCAGTTGGCATGCTGTCAGCTTGTTTTTGCATGTAAAAGATTTCTCTTCCCTTTGGACAGGTTTTTACTTGAATAAATGTCAGGCTGAAATACAAGAATTCCATGGCAGGAGTTTTTCTTTCCCCCTTTTCCTACCAAAAACTCTGAGTGAAAAACATGAAAGCATAGAACAGCATTATTATTAATTTTTTATTTTAAGACAGAGTACAGCTATTTAATTGCTCCTCTTCCTCTCTTTTTGTAAAGCTCAGGACTTGAATTACATCCCTGTATTATAAACTCTACAAAATGAAACTCTTTATAATAGGAAATATACATTGCTCAGGGATTTTTTCCTAACATGGATTAATAGAACACAAATAGAGAATAGAACTCTTATAGTTTCTATAAGGTAGCATACTTCAGTGCTGTTAAGCCAAAGGCAAATATTCAGTCATCAGAAAACCTGAGTGAGTGTTTTCCATCCTACCTTCTCCTTTTTAAGTTTTCTGCTGCTGACCAGCTGTAGTAATGGCAGAATATTCTTTATTTCTGTTTTGTGAGTAGTCTCTCTTCTGCATGCTATCTCGATAATAAAACAGTGACTCATAGTGTTTACTAGAAAGGTGGAGAAAATGGTTTTTGATGGTCTTTGAATATTTCCATACATTCTTTGCAAAGAAATCACTGTAAAAACATAAGTATCCTCAATACCACTTTAGTATGTGCATCCAGTTTGCTTTTTTTAAACTATTCTTTCTTAGTTCTATTCCTTCTCTTCAATTAATTTTTGGAATACCAGGATGAAGACCAGCCTTCTGTTCAACCAAAATGAAATCAATCCTTTTTAAAAATTGTATCAGCAACAGGAATTTATAGTATAGATTTTAATCTTTTGATATTCAAATTTTCCTGCTGGATGTGGGGATTTGAGGGTTTTGGGTTTTTTTGGGTTTTTTTTGGTTGTTTGTGCTTACATGGCTTTTACTTTTTTTGCTCTAATTTATGTTTCAATAGTTCCAAATTAGACACAGTTTCTGTTTTCAGAGACTAGTTTAAATAGAATCCATTAAGTATTCTGAAAATTGCCACTTTCTGAAAATTGCCACTAATTGAAAACAGAAATATAAAGAGAGTATTGTAATTCTTTTGGTCTCCATGTACATAAAATCAGGCTGAGGGATAAACTTTTGAGACACAGAAATACTTTTATATAAGGTACTAAGGTTTTCTATATTATTTCTTAAATAAACTATCCAGGAGTAAAATAAAGCTCAATATTGCAAGTTTATATGTTGTTTTATAAGAGTAAAAGAATACATTTTCTTCTGCTTGAAAATATATCCATGGATCTTTATACAGTTGACATACACTTGTAAGGACATAAAGAGAATGAGCCATTCTCTCTGGGTAGAGGAGCCCCAGAAAAGCCAAATATGACTGTTCTCACATAGCATAAAAACAATCAAGGGGCTCAGAAAATTGTGTTAATACTGAAGTAGCTAAATATGTATGAGGGCTTGGCTGAGGAATTGCTGCTCATGAAGGTCAGGACCAGAAACATCTGAGGGACATAAGCACTCTGTGTGGAGAAGAGTTCCATAGTGCAAACTGTGAACTTTTTTCTTCTCCAAAAGCCTAATTGAGAGCAATGTGATAACATTGAG
The DNA here is from genome assembly GCA_013401135.1 of Cettia cetti. NCBI lineage: Eukaryota > Metazoa > Chordata > Aves > Passeriformes > Sylviidae > Cettia > Cettia cetti. Next base: position 169,589 of record VZUI01041763.1, read on the forward strand.
AATCATAGAAAGCCTCCACAGTAAGCAATGAGACACTGCAAAATAATCTCTCTCTCTCAAAAACAAAAGGAAGGTCATTGTATAAATATACAAATAGTAGAATTAAAAAAAAAAAAAAAAAAAAAAAAAAAAGGTAGTGTTGTGGGGAAATAATCCTATATGTGACAGAGGTTCAAAAGCAGAACAAATTCAAGGCCACAAACTAAAATGCAGCAACTGCCATCTCAACATGAGGAATAAATTTTTACATTGAGGGTGGCAGAACACTGTAAGAGACTGCCCAGGGAGCTCATGGAATGTCCCTCCCTGGAGATGTTCCACAGCTGGATAACTTCCTGTGTAATCTCTCCAGTCCAATCCCTCCATTGGCAGGGGAGTTTGACTGGATGATCTCCAGAGGTCCCTTCCAATCCTAACTGTTCTGCAAATCTGTAATGCCCCTTTGGTCAATTTGGGGAACCTGTCCTGGCTGTGCCCCTTCACAACCTCCCACCAGAGCGGCCATACAAAAAGCAGAAAAGGCCTGGCTCTGTCAACCCTGTACTCAGCACAAATACAAAATAAAGCCCCATACCAGCCACTGTGAAAAAAATTAACTCTACCCCAGCCAAAACCAGCATACCATGTCCATTTAAAATATTTATATATGAAAGCACAGTCTTACACTTATACATGAAAGAGCACCTAAAAGTCAAAATAAAAGTGAATGATCATATCTATCGGAATAACAACTTTAACATGTTTTTGAATATTTTACTGTATAAAATATTTTGTTTCCCAAGCACATATTTCTTCTTCTGATGTATTCTGTTGTCCTAGTCTGTTATGTCAGAGTATGAAATATTGTGAACTCTGTGCTTTATGCATCAGAAATACCTATGTATCAGTAGTGAGGGAAGGGGTAGGTTTGAAAAATGGGATGTGAATCTTCTAATAATGGCTTTTTTTTCCCTACCCTTTGAATCCAAATATGTATACCAGTATTTGGGGGGGTACATAGAAATGCCAGTGAAAAAATTATTTGAAATTTGCAAATATTATCAACTGAAATTATCAACTACAGGGTTGTTATCTGTGATTTGCAGATGGCAGCTTTTCTTCAGCCTGGAGTAATTAAATTTAATGAATACTGTGCCCACTAATAAATTGATTTTGGATTTTCTATATGTAGACTGTTTATACAAGACTTCTGTAGAAATCTTACTGAATTTATTCTGGAAAGTGCAAAATGTAAGAAATGTTTGCAGACTCATTTTATTGTACCGTGGAAAGGAAACCATTGTGTTTCCATGCTGCACAGATCCCAGTTCCCATTTACTCTGGATGAGTTTACTCGTGCTGACCATTCACAGCTGTTGTAGCTCCTGAAGGGCATTTTGGGATTGATTAACCATCTGCTGATTCTCACTGTAACAGCTCAGTGACAACAGCATGATAGAATTTGCTTTAGATAATCTGCAAAGATGTGGACACTACAAATACTCTTTTCCAGCAGTTGCTCTGATTGGTATTCTAGCTACTGCCATTCTGTAATAGGATTTGGATTCAATATGAATTTTGGAAGTTTATCTCTATTGGGTCTGTGTGGAGCATCTAATTTTCAGGTTTAAAAAAAGGCGCTTGATTTTCTTCAGTGTTAGAGTTTGCTGCTTCTTTATGCAACATTATCAACAGAAGAATTGATTTAAATGTGTTGCATATTAATAAAAGGAAAAGCTATATTTGGAATTTATAAGGATATTTGTAAAGTTCACTTCACAGGGTGAGCAAGTCTAAAAATACAGTATCTTTTTAACTGAAGCAGAGTCAAAGTGCTAAATTGGAAGAAAAAATGGTAAAAAAACCCCTGAACAACCCAAAGATAGCTATTTTGTTACCATATTACTGGAGACTTGATAGTTCTCGTGATTGTTATTCCAAATAAGGTAAATATTAATTCTAAATGAGAGCTGGACATGTGGTGCAAAGTTTCCCATGCTGAGGCCAAAACAGCTAGCCAAAATCTGCAATGTTTCATAAAGCTAGGAATATGTTCATTTTGGCAAACATGTTTTGACTACTTTCCCTCTCTCTGTTTTAAAAACACAGTATTTTGACAAGAATCATGACAATAAATACACTTTATTCTTTCTAATGTATAGAAATAATGTATTTCAGAATCACAAAAAATTATGATACAGAAATACACTAAATTGCATGCACTGGGGAAAGGCTAATGATGACTGAAAACTGTACACTAGGTATGTTGCATATAATAATATTGTTGATAATAACTATGTTTTTCTAAAACAAATAATTTATCATTTCAAATGAACTGAGCAGTATAGTACTGTATAGTACTGCTTTAAATTCTGTAATTTATTATACAAAAACATTGATTTAGACAGCCATGTAGAGTTTGGGTAAAATCACTATGGCATAATAGGACTTAAAAATTGAAGTTCACCAAACTCTCAGGTCAAAGATGCAATAATTGAAACCTTTAGTGTTTAGTGCTGTTAATGGCATTCTTAACACCAGTCACTTTCATTCCCACAAAGACAAAACTGATAATAGAGAAAAGTCTTCTAATATTTTTAGGGGTTTTATACCTGTGTCTTCTGTTTTATTAAGATATTTTATGTCTTCAAACATACAGGTTAAATATCTCGGTATGAATTGTGAACTAGCTATCTAACAGGAGATGGAGCAGCAGTCAGTTTTATTGAACAGGTGCTTCAAGTGGATGGAGTAAGCAAGTATTAAAAAAACTACTGTCCTGTAGCTGGGTTTCTGCCAGGGAATTTGGTATGTCACGGTGCAACCCAGCCTGAAATGTGACTGTATCTTATAATAAACTACAGCACACTTTTCAAAAAGAGCAATACCAATAATGGGTCCATCAATTTATTGCAACCTTGCTGCTCCTGAAGAGTCAGGGTGTGACACTATTTTGTGATTTGTTTCATGTCTATTTTTAGAACTTATTTGCTAAATCATCTTTTGCTTGATTTACTCTCATAGTGACAGTGTGAGTTTCCTAAAAATCCAATTACATTTTCAAATGTTGGGGGTTTTTTCTATATCATAATTTAAAACGATGTTTTTTTTTACTTCTAACAAGTTTCATTTCTAACTTTGCATCTCATTTTCCTAGCTACATTATCCAAAACGAAACTTTCTTGTTAGATACTCAAAATATGGTGGGTTTGATTGTCCCATCACAAGTGCTGCCCTGCTTGATTTAAACTCTAGTGAGGGCTAGTTGTAAAGAACTTTTTTCCTCATTTTTGTTTATATGATCAGGATATCCCAGCTGTTTCAGTAAGGCTACATGCAGCTGCATAGTCATCCAAACAGTTTATAGGCCATGAAAAATAATTGCAATCACACAATCTAAACACTCTCATGACACTGTCAAAGCTGAAAGAAGGGTAAAAGTAACTGTCCATTAGAATCTTAGAATCAAAAAATGTCTTAAATTGGAAGGGATACATGAGGATCCAATTTCTTACAGGACTGTCCAAAACTAAACCATATGACCAAAAGCATTGTCCAGGTGCTTTTTTTTTTAGGTAAAAAGTTTTTACAGAAAGGGTGACAAAGTACTGTAATTGTCTGCCTGGGGAGGTGGTGGAGTCGCCATCCCTGGATGTGTTTGAAAAATGACTGGATGTGGCACTTGCTGCCATGGTTAAGTTGAGGTGTTAATGCATGAGTTAGACTCGATGATTTTGCAGGTCTCCTCCAACCTAGTTATTCTGTGATTCGTGAGTTCTGGCAGGACTGGCACACTGACTACTTCTCCAGGGAGGCTGTTCTTGTCACCAACCATAGTCTCAGTGAAGAACCTTTTCCTGATGTCCCATCTGAACTTTGTTTGATGCAGTTTCATTTGATTTGCTTGTGTTCTATTGCTTCTTCTTCTCTGGTTCTATGTCACCAGAGAGCATAGATTAGTGCCTGGCCCTCTGCTGCCGTAATTGGGAAAGTTGTAGATTGCATGAGGATGCCCCGCAGCCTCTTCTTTCCCTAGCTGAACAAAGCATGTGATATCAGCTGCCCCCACAAGCCTTGCCCTTGAAGCTTTTCGTCATTCTGGTCTCACTTCTCTGGATGCTAACAGCTTTCTACCCTTTTTCTATTGTGACACCCAAAACTGCACACAGGGCTTGAGGTAAACCCACATCTGCCCCAGCACCTCCCTTTCCTGGCTGGCCACGCTGTGCCTGGTGTCCCCCAGGACAAACTTGGCCCTGCTGGCTGCCAGGGTACTGCTGATTCATGTTCAGCTTGCCATCAACCAGGACCCTCTCTTCCCTTTCCATGGCACTTCCTTCTAGAATCTCATTCCCCTGTCTGCCCATACACCCAAGGTTGCACCATCCCAGATGCAGAATACAGAACTTGTTCTTGTGAAATTTCATATTGGTGATTATTCATCCCTCTAGTCTGTCCAGAAATATCTGAAGGGCCTCTCTACCCTTGAGATGGGCCATTATACTTGCAATATTTGATTTCAGTTTGTTATAGTACCTTTAATGTTGTTCTTTATTGTTTTTTATAATTTAATTGTTCTCATAGAAGTAATGTCTTCTCCATTTTACTTCTCTCAGATGTGTTGTTTCTCAGTTTTAAATCAGTAGAATGTTCCATATCTATTTTGGGAGGGGAAGGGGGGAAATTTTGTGGAACTTGACAACATTTTTTGCCATTTGAATGATGGCAGCCTATAGAGATAGTTTGTGCTTCCTCCTGTTCTCCTGAACTTCCTTGTGGGAAACAATGAGTTTTTAGTCTAAGATTCTGTCTTATTGTATAAATATGTTTACAGCTATGAGATTTTGAAGTAGTTAATATTTAAAATAAAGCAGCCTTAGATTCTCCAGCAAGCAGAGAAATAACCATATGCTGTTGTATAATTTGATTTCTTTCTCTTCTTTCTTCTGACTAGTGCAAATATTATAAACAATAGAGCAATTTTAGTAATTGCAAAGTTTGTAAGTGATATGTAATACACTTGTATTTTTACAACTGCTCCCTGTTTTTGCTCTAAATTTTGAAGAAAAGGGCCTGTATTAATTTTTGTTGTGCTTGTTGAAGGCATAAATGATTTTCAAAGTTGCAATGGTAGTAATAGAAAAGGGTTACATTCACAGAAGAAAGACCATTACTACTACAGTTTGGAGCTTTTGATGAAAGAAGGTTTTGCTACTGAAATTAGACACAAGAAATTCTCAGAGATTAATGATGTTGTTTCAAAACATAAATTACTAGTTCAGAAGGAGCCAGGAAACTCTGATAAGCTTCTATTTTTCTCAGTGCTGGAGAGTGAAATACACGTTTTGTCTGGCTTTTGTTAAGCTGTGGTAGTGCAAAACTATATCAATAAGATAGTACAGCATAGAAGACTTAAATTCTTTTTTCTAAAATGTATTCAGAATTGATATAATTTGGCATTCTCTGATAACAGTGGGAATTTTTCAGTAGGAACAGGGTTAGTTTTACATGGAATAACTTTGAAAATCCCCACAGTTGCTTTATCCTAAGTGTTTTTGTACTTTAGAAGAAATGTGAGCTATCAAAACACATTATTTTTATCTTTATTCAAATCTATGCAAACAAGTGTTTTATGCATTAGTGTTGTAGTGATATAAATTCTGTTTTTCTCCTGTTCTACATGCAAAATAGTTGTATAGAATTTATATATATTAATAAATAGAATTACTTATTAACTTGGCCTTTAAGGACGAAATTTATGGCAAATTTGCTGTTCCATGGCATGTATCTAATTTACCCAAAAGCCTGAGAGTGACCCTAGGATTCAGTCACAAGGAAGAACATACTTACAGTCAGTTTAGTATTTTAAAATAATAAAACCTGGTGTCCAGGTCACACTTGCGCATGCTTACAGTGTGATACTTTTTTCCAAAGTATACATAAACCATTCTAGTTATCCACTGTCACTTGCTTTTCTCTCTTCTGTTCTTTTATTTCTCCAAAGCAAATCCCTTTTTCTGAATTTTCTAAGTTTTCTTTCAATTAATGTTTTCATTTAGATTTCCTTCAGTGTTAGGCAATATTGTTGACCTTTTCTTTGCATTGCTAGTATGGCACTGGCTTCTCCACCATACTCCTGGCCACTTTCCAAAACAAATTGATCAGCAGCCTGATGCCCCAGGAGTCACTGTGCCTGCATGTGCCATTGCCAAGTTACATCAAAGTCTGAGCTGAGTTCAGAACTTCAGCTGCAATTTCTAACTGCAGTTTCTAACTCACCTATTTGGAGTTTCATAAATACACTGGCTCAGTTAATTTATGAGATTCTGAAGTGGAAGATTAAGTCTGATGGAACCTATGAACAGCTGAATCATATTCTGATGGTTATATTCTTCCAGGGAAAATAGGTCCAATTATCTGTTGCCATTGGCTTAATCTTTCATCTCTGTTAATTTCTTAGAAATGCAGTCTGGTTTAGTCTTGACCAACTAATTATTCTGTAAGCCACAGTTGCTTTTAATGTTGTCTCTCATCCTGTAGAGAAACTTCTCAAAAACCTCCTCAAAACAGCACATTGGATGTCACCCTGGAGAATTCGCCAATTTTTTTTTGACCCATTTTGCTAGCAACAGCTGCTTCTCCATGCAGTAGCAAACACAGGAGTACAAAACACACTGAAAGAAATGTTCAATAGAGAGTGGACTTAAAAAAATCAATCTATGCTTTTATGTTCTATGACAATTCTTGTTGCTGTGCTCAGTTTGTCATATATTATAATATCATCTGAACTAAAATAGCCCTGGGGCTTCCGTGAATGTTTTATTCATAATATACCAGATACAGCATAAAGATTTTTTTTTCTCCTCTGCTAGAACTATATCAGTATGTTCAGTACTACACAAAAGAAGATCTTTAGTCACTTTTATTTGTATTCTTAAGATCTGAAATCTCCCATCACAGTCCATACCTGGAAATACAAACTGCTTAAATAAACTGTGTGGGGCTTCTGATATTTGCCTTTGTGTCTCCTCACTGCATTATCATCTGTAGTAGCATAGTAACTAGATAAAATCTTTCATGATACAGCCAACCAAACCAGTATTTCTAAGGAAAGCTCTTTTTGTATTTTTCATTAATCATTTGCAGTTCAATGAATGAGTAACAGGTCTTGTCCCCGGGTCACAAAAATCCTGTATAATGCTTCAGGCTTGGGGTGGAGTGGCTGGAAAGCAGCCCAGGAGAATAAAGACTTGGAGGTGTTCATCAATAGCAGCTGAACATGAGCCAGAGTGTACCCAGGTAGCCAAGAAGGCCAATGGCATCCTGGCTTGAATCAAAATCACTGTGTCTGGCAGGACCAAGGCAGTGATTGCTCCTCTATGCTGGGTACTGATGAGGCCAAACCTTAAGTCCAGTGATCAGTTTTGAGCCTCTCACTGTGGGCCTGCTCTTCGAGTCTGGGAAAGATTTTAGCCTGTTAGTGGTGGCTGACTTTTTTCCCAGACTCAGAAATCAGGCCCACACATCACTACAAGAAAGACATTGAAGTGCTGGAGAGAGTCCAGAAGAGGGCAACAGAGCTGCTGAAGGATCTAGAGCAGAGACTAAACGTGATGAACTGACCACAGCCCCCATTCCCTATCCTGTTGCACCTGAAGGTGAGGAAAGACAGAGAAAATTGAGGGTAAAGTTGAGCCCAGGTGTCGGAACCCAGAACATCTCACTGGCAGCCTGGGTGATCCAAGAGCTTGGAAAAGAGGTCAGGGATCTCAGCAGAGATGTCTGAGATCTGAGCAAGAGGGTTTGATATCTGTACAGGGGGGTTTAGGATCTGTACAGGGGGTCTGAGATCCATACAGGGGGGTTGGAGACCCTGGCACAGAGCCCAGGAAGACACTGGCTTTGATTTCAGTCCATGGGAAAGGCTTCCAACACTGAGAGAAGAACTACAAGTCACAAAGATGTAAAAGACAGTAGTGCAGTTTATCACAGGGTGTAAATGTAGTATTTTGGGATTTA